>VYXB01002621.1:8976-185015 GCA_013397135.1 Pachyramphus minor | reverse complement strand
CCCTTCTCCTTCTTGAGGCAAAATGTTGTGAGAAGATTGGTTTGGGTTTTTTTGACCCACTCTGTGGTCACTGATGTTAACTCAGAAGCAGTTGCTAGCACTAGCAAGACCAGTCATACACATCTCATTTTTTAAAAATGCTTTTAGGACAGAATGGTGCCCTGCTCTCAAGGGCAGTTGGGGAAGCTGGTGGAAACAGGTTCTGGACAGCCTTGATACTGCTCTTTTTTTGCCCAGTGGGAAATGCAAGGTCATGAGGAAAGTGGAAAATGTTGGTAGCTTGGATCCACAGGTCCTCTAAAATGTGGTCAATTTTTTTTTGGCTTGTGTTGTCCTACCCAAGTGTTCTGATATTAACTGGACCAAGGAAGAATAAGTCTTTTCAAGCCTTCTCTCCTCCTAGGCCTGAAAGTCACCTGGAGAAGTTGCTGTCTCCCTGTGACTCCTGAACAGCTTCACTAAACTTAGCTCTGGGTGAAAAGTACTTCAATGTTGGAACTGCCCCCAGGACCTCATAAACCATCCACCAGTTGGGCAGCTTAAAGCATCTCATCCTTCCACTCCCCTGAAATCCTCTGGAGAAGCAGGGTAGAAAACAGGACAGGCTATGGTCCCACGCCTGGAGCTTGATATTCCCCAACTCTTGGCCAGGTATAGTGTTCCTGCTAGCTGATGTCAGCTACCTCAACGTTTTGGGGGCTAGTTTGAGCTCTTGTCATTCTGTGGAAGGAGGCTGATTTCCCTGGGAAAGTTTCATCTCATAGACACCCATGTGGGCTGTATAAATTGTCCGAGGAAATACAAGTATGGAAAATCTCTAATGGATAAACTTCAAACCCACAATCTCAGCATGAACCCACAAAGGCATGGGAAAACAGGCTGGGCAAGGGAGGAGAGGAGTCTGGTTTCCCAGATGTGCAAGTTGCAGTGGCACACCTGATGTCGGGAAGGCATTTAGATGAAGGGAGAGATAACATACTCTTTAAATAAAAGAAGTGTTACCTTTAGGGTAGGTTGGTCGCAGCCAGAAAATTGGAAGATCCCCACAAAGCTCTAAAATTTTGGGGCTTAGGAAGCTGTTCCGCTTGATAGGCTCATCTGCAGCCACCCAGATAAGGGAGTTTTTGTCAAATCTCACAGGCATGATTTCATCTTCCTGCAAATAGAAGAGTGTAAATCCTTTGCTGCTCAGTGAGGAGTCATGTGCCTGCTTTCTGTTAATTCTTGAGCACCAAACTGTATAATCACCTGCTGCAACTAATACCAAGCATCCTTCTGTTGCATGAATGTGAACTGACTGTACAGAGCCAAGGCCTGGGGAAAGGCTGCCACAGCTGAAATGAAGGGCAAAACTACTGTCAGCTTCGCTGGGGCTATGATTTCACCCATCTCACTCCTACAAAGCTTTTGCCCCATGTGCAAGGGCTGGGTGTCCGAGACCTTTTCAGCCCAGAATTTCAGGTGGCAGGAACTGTGAAAATTGGCCACCTTCAGCAAAGCAGCAATGAAATACTCCAGCAAAACCCAAGCCCCTAATCCTTTATTATGCCCCGTTCTCATTTGATGTACTCTCAATATAACTGTATTTACAATGTGTGCTGGGGGTAGGGGGCGGAATCTTGTTCACAAGTTTTAGAGAGGATTATAGCTTGAGAACTGCTCCAGCTTCCAGTTCTAAGTCAACGTGATCGGTCTGATTAAAGGTCTTGTTTGGTAAAAGCAATTCAATTGACCAAAAACTTGAAGTGCAAGTTAAAGGAGCCTGCCTTTTTGAAGTGTACCCTGCAGGTTTTTGGTTCATATCTTCAAAGTAATGCAGGAAAATGCCAGTGATTGATTCTTTAAAGTTGTTAGTTCAAAGTATTATTTTACATAAAATGTGTAAGTATTTTACAGCAACAGTGAAATATTAAAAGAAAACCAACTTTTGAATCATGAAAACCAGTATGGTTTCAAAGTTAAAATTCTAAATTGCTTTCATAAAAGTCATCAAAACTTGTTATATAACTGACTAGATCAATTTATTCCCTTGAGTTGTTGTTTCTTTAGTGTGTTTATTGATTTCTTTTGTAGGTCTCAAGTCATTTAAGTTTCCTTTCCAATCTGTCTACTGCTGTTTATTTGTATTCTCTCACTTAAGCTTTTATCAGCATCAGAAATATCTGAGTCTAGTTTTCAGAAATAAAAATAGTCTTTGTTGCAGTTTGAGATGATCCTGACTTGTGAGCAGCCAGAGTTTGGGTATCTATAAAAGCTCACGTTACTCAACCATTTTTGTGGGCAATGTTATGATAGATGTTGTAAGAAAACAGCATATGCATACTTTCTCCTAAATACTTGCATATGAGAGAGAGGACTTACTCTAGAAAAATAAATACCACTTCGCCATTCCTGTTGAACATCTAGCCTGGAAAGTCGAATGTCAGGGAAAGGTTAATATCTTAATGATAGCACTGAGTTTCCTGCTTGTTTTGGCCTCAGTGCATACGATTCATTGCAGTGGTCATGTAGGTGATGCATCTTTGGAGAAAGTGCATAAAAAACAGGACAAGGAAACAGGCTTCTTGTCATCAGGTAAAGTATTAGAAATAACTTTTTGACTGTTTTAGGATAATGTCTTTAGGTCTGTGACTTTGTTCTTACAAAAAAATGAAAAATTCAAACTTTGTCTTTAGACAATAGTGCTGTGAAATCAAGAAGCCCAGCTGCCTTTAAAATAAGGCAAAGCAGGAAAGATGGACCTCTCTGTCTGGAATTTGGTGCAAGTTCTCTTTCCCACCATGGGGAAAATTCCACTAGCTTCAAGGGGCTTCATAACATTTCTGCTGCCTTGCTGACTTGATTTGGAGGCCTTTTTCCCCTTCATTTTGAAGTAGGTGTTTAGTAATGACAGCACCCATTGCAGGTAGGTACAGCTTTAACAGCGCCTCTCCCCCAGCTAATTGTATCTGCTTTTATTCTCTTGGGACCAGAGCAAATCCAGGGAAACAGGTTGTGAATCTCTTGTGCTTTCCTGACAGTCACTGAGCACCCACCAGAGTCCGGGCTCAGCCATACTCAAGTCACTGTAGCCACTCCTGTGTGAGAGATGGGTTTGGGGGTCTGAGCTCTGGGAAACTCAGACTTTGTGCACATAAGGCAATGGGCTTTTTTTGCCAAAGTGAGGTAAGGAGAGGGTTTGGCGGTATCTGGGTGAGAACTGCAGCCTATTTGCTGGCTGTGATGCAGATTCGATGAAATTCAGTTGCCATGTTGTAAAATTGTTTGATTCTAAGAAGGCAATTTCTAAATTTTAAAAAATTTCTATTTCTTCTAAGTTACCAGAATTTTCACATTTTCCACAATTCCCTTTTATTGACTATTTCAGAGGGCTTGAGTGATGAAGTCCATGCTTCTGTTCAAGAGCACTGATAGAAATCTCCCGGGATCCACCATGATTGCATTGATTAAAGCAGCTGCTTCTTCTGTGCTTTCCTTTCCAGCCTTGTGCACAGCCTAATCTCAGGCAGGTGCTTTTGTCATGGAGGTCTCCCGTGGGTCTGGTAGAGATCAGTCTGTGGCTTCCCCGCTCACTAATCTGCAGCCTCTCATGATGTCCCTGAACACAGTGACATGTCTGACACCAATCTCTCTTTTCTTACCTTTCAGGGACCCCTTGCAACCAGTCAGTGAGTCCTCAGCATTCGCTATTCTCAACAGCCCTACAAGTAGCTGCAGTGGCTTTTAAATCTCATTTTCAGTTATATTTAAATACCACCTTAAGACCCCTTCCATGTAAAGAGTAGTTGAAAAATAAATAACTAGATTACCCCTTACCAGCTCAGACGAGAGGCTCGCTTTAGTCATAGCATCAACTTCGGGGACGTGAGCCTTTGGCTGAGCTTTGATGTAACACTTTTCTCCTTCAGCAAAACGGATTCCAGTTATGCCCTGCAAAAGCAGAAGGCAGGGGGTTGTGCACAGCGCTCCAGCTCCTCGCTACCCCAACAAAGCGCCTCAGCTCTGCTGAAACTGCCACTGAATTTTCATTCTGAATGCTAATCTTATTTAAAACCAGATGCAATAAAACACCCTTCCCTCATCATTTTAGCCTCACAATTTTGGTCAAATGGATCTAGAAGTTTTTGCTTCATTTCTGAAAGTGGGGGGTGTTTTATGTAAGTGCTTCCATGCAAGCTGTAGGCTACTTGGAGTAGCTCTGTTAAGGAATTACTTGACATGATTTGAACTGCAACTTAGCACCTAACGTAGGAACTCTCAAAGTTGTGTTAGCTGGTGGTGTGGTACCCTTGTGACACAGATTTACAAAAATACGGGGGCAGCTTGGTTCAATTTATACACATAAGTGGCTGTGACAGCAAGTGGAAGTTCGTGATGGGAAATTTGGTGCAAAAATCTGTGTGTGGGACTTCGTCTGGCCTGCTAGGGTGAAACACAGTTGCATAAACCATGGGTATCTAGTTTTGAAGGAGCTTCAGAGGGAGCAAGTCTCCAGCAACTCCTGGAATGTACCTTCCAGACCTGTGCCAGAACCTCAGGCATCAACATTTTGCTGTGGGAACCTCGTCCGTAGTTTCTATGTTTCTGCTGTAGGGTTTTGGGTATCCATAGAAGAACTCTTTTTTTATGTTATAAATTTAGATACCTTGTTGTAAATGAAAAAACTTCCTGTTTTTCATTCAGTTGCAGAAGCTCCAGATGACCACCTAAATATAATTACTTAGTGCCTTTTGAGATGTGCTGGTTTTCTGCCTGGCCTCTGGCTGCCAGGACAAGGGGGCATGGGTGTCAGCATGACCCCTCTCACCTGCCCTGAAGGGGCATCATGGGTGCCCTGGCCATCTAGTGCAGCATGAGATGGATGGTACTGGGACACCTGAGTTGTGTCCTGTATGTTGCAGGTCCTGTATAACTGGGCACACCCCCATCAAAACAAAGTGACTAATTGTTGAGCAGTGAGACAGGGGATGGCTGTGCAGGGATGAGTGCACTAGGAAATAAGGCTTCGTGATGCACCAAGCGTGCTAGGAGTACCCTAATATTGCCAAATCCAAGCCTTATTGGCTGTGCAATCATTCCAGCAATGCCAGTCAATCCAAAGCTGATGATGTAAATACTAGTTTGTTGGAAGCACATCTCTTCAATTGCTTTCACCTTTTTGTGCATTCTTGGCTCAAAACCCAAGTGGCAGCATCCCTTTGCTCTCACTGAGCCCGGTCCTCTGTAATTACAAGCAGGCACTCTCCCTGGGAGGTCCCTTTAGCTGGTTGGTGTTGGGAGCTGATTTCTGACCTGGGTGTGACAGGTAGTACTTACCAGCAACACATGTGGAGGCAAAATGAATTCAGTATCTCTCCAGTGGACTGGTGCTTTTGTGTAGATGTGAAACAGCAAAGGCAAATGAGAAGAGCTCACTGTAGATGCTCTTATTCAGCTGCTAGTAATGTTGCTATGGTGATGTTAATGAGAGTTTCATAAAGGCAGAACCACAACTGCGGTTGGGGTCCAGGGTCTCCTGGCGTAGATTTGTTTGTACTTGCTGAGAAGCCAAGGAGCTGAATTTCCCTGCCTTTCTAGATCCAACAAGGGGAAGGTGGCTGCTCCAGAAGCAGAGATGCTTCCTAGCAGCAGCATCTTTATTTTCGGTGCTGCTTGGACTTACAGAGGAGTTGTGTGTTTTGCACCTGAGAATGTTAACTGCAGAGTCTGGGCCCTGTAAATGGGTTTCTGCAGCATCACACAGATGTGCCTTTAGTAGCTCAGGGGTGGTACAGGTCAGTGAACTACTCTGTCCAAGCTGTTGAGCTGTGCTGAGATTTGTCATCTGTTAGTCCAGGCTCTGTGCTGAGCAGCCACGGCCAAGTTGCTGGTGTACCCAAATGTGTTTGCCTCGGTCCACCAGCACCTTGCGTTTGGTGAATGGATGTGTAATCTGTGCTAAATGCCTCCATCCTCTCCCTGGGGCGTGAACTCAGGCCAGGCCATGGAGAGCAGCTCCCATTCTTTATCTCAGGGCTGAGCAAGCTCCCCAGGTCAAGTGCTGTATAGTGGTCTCTCCTTGGTGTCTAGTTGCCTTATTGTCTTGACCCTATGCTCCTAAAACAGATATGTTTGGGGGAGGTGGTTTTTCCAGTTCAAATGTCAGGAAATCACGCACGGGTTGTTTCACAGCCTGCCAGAATGGTTTTCTAGCAAGATCTCAAAGTCACATGTTGTAGTTCTGCTCAGTGGTTTGAAAATGGAGAGTGTTAACATGGAGCCAAATCTGATGCAGCCTAATCCATACTACTTCCTGGAGTGGTCCCTGGCATGTCTTATTCCCAAAAAGCACTTAGACAGGAAACTGCCTGTCTCTCTGTGAAAGCAAGCCAGGAGAGTAAGAATGTTTGTGCGGATGTTTGGAGGCTGGAACCTGAGACTGACTGGGGCAGAGAAGTCAGGGCAAGGCAAGGTGTCCTTAGAGTCCAGCAGTGGAGCATGTTACCTGAAGGACAAGGGTGACAGTACTTACGATCTGAAAATCATGAACTTCAACAGCCTCTTCACTCCCACTTCCTGTTTTGAATGTCTCTAGGTTATTTCCAGCATCTATTTCCATTGATCCATCTTGTACTTTTCCATTAATGCTCATAGTGTAGTGAACATTGTACACCTGGAATCGAAAAAAGAGCAATAGCACGTGTTAGTAATTGCTTATTGCTTTCCTCCTATTGCACTGGGCCAATCTGACTGTTATGTCCCTATTCAGCTCCTAACTTTTGCTTCTGTAAGCATTTGATAACCCTCCAACAATCAACACTGCACTACTGCACCACTGGGGCAGGTCGGCAGTGGGGCAGGTAGACCAGAGAGGTTGTTCAGTCTCCATCCTTGGAAGTTTTCAAGGCCCAGCTGGATAAAGCCCTGAGGAACCACCTCTGACCCCACAGCTGTCTCTGCTCTGAGCAACAGGTTGGACTAGAGACCTCCTGAGGTCCCCCTTTCAGGGAGTGCTCACAGTTCTACTCAAAAACAATGTGAGATGCGTCCACATCCAGGTTCACTCTGACCTAAAAACCTTCTTCTAGGTCATATTTTAGGAATTGCTTGTTATGCTGGCATGATTCCCAAAGGAGATCAGGAGTGAATGTCCTACTCCGAAGGAGACCAACCCCTATTTATGTATTAGGATGTTCTGCTGAGGTACAGAAAATCAGGTTCCTCTTGAATACGAACATGCTTCCCAGCTTGTAATGGATGTGAACTTTGTTTAAATTGCATGTGAAGTTGTATAGGCTTGTATTTTCCTTGTCAGCGTATTTGCTCTTATCCTATTTTCAATAAGGAAAGCTGCAGCGTGGTTTGTATTTGCTGGAGGACCACAATCTGTGGAGGGGTTTTGTGATTCTCTTGTGCAGCTCTGCCAGAAGTGCTGCACAAGCAGTTTATTTTGGGTCTTAAAAGAGCCTTTGCAGCATTTTAATGAAAAATTTACACTGACAGCCAGAGACAATTTTCTTCTCACCTTTGCTCAGGAAAGTCTAAGGTGCTAAAGATTCATGGTTCCTCAGTTACACAGAGTCGCTCCCATATTCTTAGCTGTCTAGGACTCCTGTTGAATGTGGTTCATAAAACCAGACCAATCTATGTGGCCTCCCCTAATTAGTGGCTGAGCTTGAGTAGAGACTTTGATATCCCTGTCAGTTAAGGAAGAATTAAAAAATATAAAATAAAAATGAGGATTAAAAAATGCCTTATTTTTTAATGAATGACTGAATATAATTTTTACGGTTGCTTCTTAACATTTGCAAGTTACGTGCAGCTTTCTGAGTTTGAAAGCGGCTTGGAAAAAATAACTCTCAGGTTTCTCAGTGTCTTCACTGGGAGATCTACTTCGCATCAAGAGATCAATGTCAAAGTTTAATGACTACTAAGAATGTGACATTTTGCAAGTCTGAATTTAGATGATGAAAGCAAATAAAAAAAGGTGAAGTTTTGTCCTCTACTCCACAAGTGCACCCACTTCAGAGCTGAATGCACTGTATTCCCTCCAAGCCTACATCCCCATTTGTGTCCCTCTGTCTTTTTTAAAAGCCTAGAGAAATAGATGGCTCTTGCAGCATGTCCCATCTTCCTGGAGGAAAACCTTGTACTTTTCTTTGTGATCATCTGAATTATCGCTGTGTGTGTGGGTGAATCTTGCAGGGGAACCTCTGCTCTGGTTGCTGGAATTCACACAAGGCTCTCCTTGATGACGACTGGCGTGTGGCCAGAGGCAGCACAAAACTTCTTCCAAAGTAAATTCAAGGATACTACATTTATGGAGAAAGTTACATTTATGTGTATACCATCATGTTTCAAATATGTTTTAAACACAAATACTATGTAAACAGAAAGAAAAGTTAATCTGCAAATGTGTTCTAATGCTCTGAGGTTTGGTTCTTACACTGACCAACAGCTTCTCATTTTCATGGGTTTTTCGTGTGCCCCAGAAACTGTAAATAACAAAACTTACCAAGAGTTTAAAAACTGCTCCACAGCTGCTAAGCATAAGTGCCTAAGTATATGCACGGTCATACAAAGCACCAGAGTGAAATAACGATGCCTGTTACTATAGCATTATATACTTGAGGGTCCAGGTAGAATGTGGATCAAGAATGCAGATGATGTGAAAAAGGAATTTACATGTTTCAATGCTTTTTTTGTCCTGAGAGCTGGATCTTGCCCAGGATGTGAATCCCCAAGGAGTTGTTGGGGTTTGAGTTCACTGAGCATTTGCATGCAGAAATCAATGTAGAGTCTGTGCTCTCAAAGATGTTTCGTGTTTGCTAGTAAGTGTGCTTCCAAGAAGCTCCATCCAAACAGCCACCAAAGATAGTGATTACGGGTTTGGATTTTAGGTGTTTGGGATCTTTGAAAGCATGGAAAAAAAAATACAAGAGAAAAATAAAGACCTCTTTATAGACCTGGCAAGAAGAGTTTCCAGCCCATGCCTTCTCCGTACGTGCAAGAGCTCCAAGCCCGCCCTCCGCCGGGTGCGGACGTGCCGCCGGGCCCGGCGCCAGCCGCGCTCACCTGCCGCTCCGTGGCTTTCCAGAAGTAGAAGGCGCCGATGGCTCCGGCCAGCAGCAGGAGCGCTCCGGCGATCAGCACCGCGGCTCCGGCCTTCAGCAGCCGCCCGGGCCCGGGGGGCGCCGCCGCCGCGTAGGCCTGAGGAGAGAGCGGGGCTGGGGCAGGGCGGAGACCTGGGCCCGGCGGGACCCGCGCCCGGCACCCCCGTTCGGACCCCGGCCCGTCCTGATCCGACCCCATCACGATCTGTTCGGTCCGGGTCCCGATCCCATCCCACCCGTTTTGTCCTCATCCGTCCCGTTACATCCCGACCTGTCCCGACCCGACCTATCGCGGTACCCAGCTCGTCCCGTCCCCTCCCGACCCGACCCGTCTCGTCCCATTCCCACCCGACTCACTCGGTCCTGCTCCCTCCCGACACGTTCTGTCCCGATCCCACCCCGTCCCGCCCGGCAGCACTCACGGGGGGCAGGCACAGCTCCACATCGTCGGGCCCGGCGTGGGCGATGGGCACTTTCTCGGAGCCCTCTGCCATGGCTACCGTGGGATGGAGAGCTGCCCCGGGCTCCGCCACCGCCCCGCTCCCGGCCCCGACGGGGGGCTGCACCGCCCCGGCCCGCCCCGCTCCCGGCCCCGGTCGGTGGGGAGGGCAGGACCGCCCCCGTCCCGGGCACAATGAGCCCCTTGAGCTGCCCAGCAGCCGCCGGAGCTCCCTGGGGCGGTGACCTCCCGCTCCAACCCCGTCCATCGCCACCCCACCCCCGGGTCTGGTCTCCAGCTCCCGAGCAGGGGGTGTAGGGGTCACACACCCCGTGCGTGCCGTGGTGAAAGGGAGGGATGCCCCGCCATAGAGATCGTCGTCATAAAAAAATATCTTTTAAAATAGAACAACATGTTAACTGCTTTTACACTTGCCACAGGAATTCACAGGCGCTGGAGCTGACAAGCTGCTGTTCGGTGATTGCCCTTCTAAACACCTCACTGCCTGGCACAAGGCAACAGCCTCGCGGCCGGGCTGGACACAGCTTGGGAAAGGGAACATTGAGCCCAGACTTTGTGCATCTCAGCTGGGGCAAAGGATTTGACTTTGACTTGAGGAAGAAATGCTGCACAGCGTTTTTTAAAATTTTTCATTTAATAAGGTCATGGATACCTTGAGCCTTTACCTGTGAAGTGGATGTATCTCTCAGATTTCTTCTGTTTCCTGTAATTTCACATGCTCGGGTTTTTTTGTTGTTTGTTTGTTGGTTAGGTGTTTGGTTGTTTTTTTTTGTCTGTTTGTTTGTTTAGCATCTGAAGTACAGTGGGATTATAGGAAATTTTGCTTGGAAGCAATGTTCACTGGCATCTGTTTACTCATCTTCATATTGTACATGGCAAGCTTTTAAGGGCTACAACTGGCTATGTGTGTCTATTCATGTGTCTGTCCATGTCTGCGTTTCTTTCACGCCCCATATGGATGTCCTACCTGTACATACATGCTCATGTCTGTGTCTGTGTGTGCACCATTTGATGCTGGAAAATAAACTGTGCTGGATCCCTTTGAGGCTGATGGTATCAAACACCAAGCACAGCATCCTTCACCAGTCTGGAAGCTGAGAAAATAAAATCAACTGCAAAAAGAGCATGAAGGGGGGTTGTGACCTGTCGTGCCCTGCCTTTCTTGCTCAGTGGCCCAGCTCCAGCTATCCAGACAGGCAATGGCACTGCATTGTGATGGGGCTGTTAATCTGGGGAGAGCCTGCCACGTGGGGCCCCATCTCACTCCAGAGTAGTGCCAACACTAACCAGGTCCACTGTAGCAATTTTTTTCCAAAGTATACATCTGCATTTATATTTCTCTTCCCGTTTCTTCTCTATTTTGCTTGTCTATCCTGTTTTGTTCGGTTCTTGCACACTACTGCTGTGTGCCCCCATTTTAAAATTTCTGGGATCTTAATAGCAGAAGCCAGCTGATGACCTTTTCCCACCATGGCTCATCCCTCAAGAAGCAAGTTTGGCCCCCACAGTTGATTTCCTCCACCTGCCTCTCCTCTGTGCCCCACTCCATAACTGAAAAAATCTTATTTTTTTTCATGTCTAAATCCCCATACCTGTCTTGACCAGTGGTTTAAAACCCATCATCCAACAATGCAAAAGCAGAGAAAGCTCAGAGCCTGCTGACCACTTTGAGTCTGTGTGCTTGGGGACTGATTCTCAGAGACATAGAGTCCCCATTTTCCTTCCCTTCAACCCAAATTCATCCTTCCCGTCGATTACTGTCATTAATGATCAGACCTTCAACCAAAATTTAACAGGCATAGTTTCTGCTGAAAATAAACACAATCACAGCTCATTAAATCAAAAGCAAAGCCTACTGTGCAACTTCCTAAACTAGGACATATTCCAGAGTGCTCTCAAATGACATACTGTGCTAGGTTGGGGCTAATAATAAGATTATGATCCTCTTCATTAGCAAGTATTTTGTTACACCAAAAATCTCGTGAATGGATATGTCTATCTTGGCAAAATGTGAGAATCCCAGCCTTTGATCTCAAACCTTCATTTAGCATCGCTGCTTTAAAAAGACAGATTTATTTTAAGGCTCCTGTGCTTGTCTCCCATGGGGAAATGTGCCAGGGAAGGAGCACTTGCCTGGGAAGAGATGCTGCTCATTGGGGTTTCACCTTGTTTGAGCTGCTTCTCCTGAGACTGAGGTGGGGAAGCCGCTGCCCCTCCCATCCTGACACTCATCTATCTGAGTGCCCAGTGGCTCCTTCTCTGGGAGGTGGTTGGAAGGACAGAGGGAGGCCAAGCTGTTTTGACAAGCAAAAGTGCAGCTGAGGGTGTGGTGTCGAGGAGGAGTGTCAGCAAAGACAATATTGGTGAAAGACTGAATAGGTGGAATTTAGTCATCTGTGCTGGATATTCACAGAGGAACCTTCACTCCAGGTGCTGTGTAATGAAGTGCAATATGCCTCCTGGAGCAAACAGGATGGGGTCAGAGGGTTCACCCCCACCCTACTGATTGGGCAGCAGTGGTCCTGTCAGGTTTTGGCATGGGCAGATTCCAGCATTTCCAAGCAATGATGTAATTTGTGAGCTGATCCGCAGGGATTGGTGCCCAACTGCCAGTCCTCGGACGGCTGGGATGTGAGTTGGGTCCTGCTTACCTGGGGGATGTGAGATGGTTCCTGCTCCCCTGGGGAGGTGCGAGTGGGAGAACTGGTCCTCTGGGAGGGAGCTGTTCTGCCTAAACCCTGGGAGAGAAGCTGTGCAGCATTCCCTGCTCAAGTCAAGGTTCAAATCCCTCAAGTAATCTTCCAAACATATTTTTGTCATGCAGGGGACAATCGCAGATTATTTTTTTCCCAACTCTGAGCATCATTGCCTCTTCTTCTTTTGTTCCTCAGACAGAGGAAGAGCAGCATGAAATTTCATGCAGACAGAAGAGAAAAAAAAAGTGTTCTTGTTACACGGTTCGCAGCTTTCCACCTCTCGTTAACCCCTATGCTCATGCTTTGCCTTTTGTGTGGGCACAGAGCTGTTTTCCTTGGAGGGCGCAGGGAGTGCATCTTTTGCCATTTGATTGATTAGGTGACAAGAGAGAAAACAGGATTTTTTAGACAGATGCAAATCTGTGCAAACAGCTCAGCATTCAGCAGCTCCAGACTCTTGCTGCAGAGTGCAAAGACAAGTGCAACAGCCAGTGTTTGCAGGGCTTAGGACAAAAAAAACGTGACTTGCCTTTCACTGGCTGAATCCTTCATTTGCAATAAAGATGACGATGATACTAGTGTCTGAGCTCAGTCTCTCCAAATAACATGTGTGTGCTCAGCTGGATTAAGCCAACTTCTGAGACTGGAAATCATAATAACAGTCTTTTACAGGACAGCCTTTCTGGTCGTCTAATACTATTATCCTCTGGGCTGAAAAGCATTCCAGAGCACTTGGAGTGCCACAGTGAATGTGAGGTTCTTTAGCTGATAGTACTGGCTTGTGTCAAGGAAGGACATTTTCTCATTATTTTTCAGTTTAAAGAAAAAGTTTAGAAGGAGAAATAGGAATATTAAAAATGAGAAGGATTTGGTCATGCTGTGTGCCTTTCTGTAAGTCTCTTGTGGTTCCTTATGCATTTCATCTTCATTTTCTGAGTCTTCCAAATAGTTATTTGAACTCCATGATGGCCTGAACAAAAATTTGTGAGGGCTACTGAGACTGGGCACCTGATTCACTGCTCTGCATTTCCATGGCTTTACAGCACCATAACATGGTACCAATTCAGGTTCCACATACTTGATGTCTTTTCAAAATAACCAAAGAACTTTGGGGGGAAAAGTCCCATGGAAAAAGAAAATGTTGACTTTGTTATTGTGATGGGTTGACCCTGGCTGGATACCAAGTGCCCACCAAAGCTCTATCACTCCCCATCTCAGCTGGACAGGAGACAGAAAATGTAACAAAAGGCTCATGGGTTGAGATAAGGTCAGGGCAAGATTAGTTTAATTTACTACCAATCAAATCAAAGTAGGACAATGGAAATTAAATGAAATCCTAAAAGCATTCCCCCCCCTCCTTTTTTCTGGGCTCAACCTTGCTCCTGAGTTTCTCTGCCTTCTACCCAGCAGTGGCACAGAGGGACAGGGAATAGGGGCTGTGGCCAGTTCATCACACGCCTCTGCTGCTGCTTCCTCCTCAGAGGGAGGAGCCCTCACACTCTGCCAATGCTCTGGTGTGAGGTTCCTCCCACAGGAGACAGTCCTCCATGAACTTCTCCAGTGTGAGTCTTTCCCATGGCTGCAGTTCTGCATAAACTGCTCCAGTGTGGGTCCCTTCTATTGCGTGCAGTCCTTCAAGAACAGACTGTTCTAGCGTGGGTCCCTTGTGGGGTCACAGGTCCTGCCAGGAGACTGCTCCAGCATGGGCTCCCCACATGGTCACAGCCTCCTTCTGGCATCCATCTGCTCCTGGAGCACCCCCTTCCAATCCTTCTTCACTGGCCTTCGTGTCTGCAGGGCTCTTTCTCTCACATATTCCAACTCCTGTCTCCATTTGCTGTTTTGCCAGGTTTTTCCTCCCCTTTCTTAATTCTGTTACCCCAGGGGTGCTACCACTGTCCTTGGTGGGCTCAGCCAAGGCCAGCAGTAGGTCTGTCTTGGACTTGTCTGGCATTGGCTCTGTTGTACACCGGGGAAGCTTCTGGCAGATTCTCACAGAAGCCACCCCCACAGCTCCTCTGCCACTAAACCCAAATACAGTTATTTAACCAGTGACAACCTAAGAATTTTGATAAACTCTAAAGATTCTTGCTGGCACTGAGCCAAAGGATGAAAACCTATGTATGTATGTCATCACCACAGCTCTCATCTCTATGGCGTCCCTGGATATTGTCGTCTTCCTGGGATGCTCTCTTTTCCACCTCTTCTCCACTGCTGACACAGTGTCCCTTTTTTGACCAGCAACTCATGAAATTTTGAATGCCAAACCTATTGTTTTTCCTGGTAGGCTGTGAAATTCTTCCTGGAAAGCCCTGCAACGTCCTGTGCTCTAATGTTACTCTAGGAGAAGACAGGCATCCCTGTTTGCTCTGTTTGGGAGGCATCCCCAGCAGGACATCCCAGTGCAGCTGAGCTGGCCCCCCCTTGCCAGCACAGCCTTAAATGTGCTTGGTGCTCACCCTGAATCCTTCCTCTTCTCTCCTGTGGTCGAATGAGGACATATGGCCCATCAGTTTGCTCTTCCTCACTCCAGGATGCTAAAGGCTGATTTGTCTTTCCCCAGGGCTGAATCCCGTCTATCCATATGTCTTCATCTTATTCTTCTTAATTTAGCTAGTAGCTGTGCCTTCTGTTTTCCTTGAATTAAAGAAATAAAATAAAATAACTAGCTGTCATTACATGCCTTCATTCCTACCTTTAACGATGTGGTCTCTTTTGTAACTATTCTGTGCAAATTGCTCATAGGCTGCTTTCTTTCTTAACCTCCAACCACAGCTTTGTGCTTTGGAGGTAGTTATTATCTTAAACAACTTGGTAGCATCAGTCTGTTTCTTTCCCAGAGGCTTCTTTACACTTTGATGAGAAATCTGCTAAGTTTCTTTTTGCTTTACAACAAAGGCTGAGCCTAGCTTTTTTTCCCCCCTCACCAAAAAAGCACCCATGAATCAACTATATTTCTTTTTTCGATCTATGCGCTGTTCTTCTATTAATTTCATGACCTGACTTTAGAGAATATTTCCAATGAGATTGTCCCAGAGGTGTCTGCAGTGCCAGAATGTCTTTTACAAATCCAATCTCTTGAACTGTATATTTTACTCACCCTTCTGACAACACCTTTTTTTTGCTTTCATCAGCTTTATGAGACATTTGCAGGAGTTGACTCCAGCAGATGTAATCTTTATTCACCTATTCTCTGGTCTTTTATTTAGCCTCTTATATCAGGCATATTTTTTAGCCATTCTATAATACTTCTTTCCCCAGGTTAGATCTTTACTTAAAAAAAATAAAATTCTTCCAGAACACCTTCCCTCACATCAGATTTCAGAAACTAAACCTAGGAGAGTGAAAGAACCAATAAATAAGCATGACAAATTTTTGTGTTGTGGGGCTTTTTGTCTTCACAATCCTTTTCTTGAGCTTGGTCTCCTCAGAAATGACCATCAAGGTGTTCCAAGGCCTCTCTGTTTCCCACTGAGGGTTGTGATAGCTGCATTGTCTGTAAGGCTTAGATTGGAACATGGACAAAAAAATGGGTATGTTCTTGCTATAAAGTCCAGTAAACAGTGCTACGGCTCAACTGGAGTTATGAATCACTTGGATAAATACTTCCCTGAGAGATAAAAGACAACGTAGACAGACCAAGAACAATCATTGTTTCTGGGCCATTCCTATCCTTCCTCCATGGATTTCCTTACAAAATCAAACTACCAGCAACAAGAATAATAATTTTGGCCTGGCTAGGGCCAAATCTCCTATCTCAAAGATGTGATTTGGTAATCCTGGAGCAGCAGGGTCCTCATGTGTGTCCAGTGTGGGCTGCTGAGGGGAACAAGTGCTTGAGAAATAGCATGACAAAAGCTGGGGACCTTTCACCTTGGACAGCCTGCAAGAATGAGGGATGGAGGGAGGAGAGGCAGCCTGTGACCCGGAGGTCTGATGAGTTGGAAGAAGGGAGTGTGAGCTCCTGGGAAGAGCTGACTGTTGTGGGGCTCACAGCTGCTGCTGTCCCCAGGACCCCCAACACAGCCCTGTTTCTCATAATAATTTAAGCTCCACATGTTATAGCCTGTCTGCTCTGGGCCACACATGGCATGGGAAGAGCTGAGGATAGAAAACACCACCACAGGAAAGGGGTCTAATTGGAGAAGGTGTGGCAGTGCCCTTTGTCCACAGGTTTGTGGGGTCCGGTGAGTTCAAGGGCAAAGCCAAATCCAACTGGCTGGGGGAACACTGGGGAGGACTGAGGATGGGCATGGCCTTTCCCTGTTTTTCAGCAGCAAGACTTTCTCCTTGCTGACAGACTTCCGGTTGCTGCCTGAAGCTGCTTGTTCTTGCACAGTGCATTACGGACAGTAAGGACTTGTCATCAAACACTTTTGGGGAATAAGAAGAGTTAGCTTGCAGAGAGCTAGATAATTGTTCTGCACCATTACACTAGAACAGAACCACCTCACAGCTGCCTTGATTTCCTATCTTCGAAGGTGTCCACCACACACAGCCTTGGTGGCCTAGAGCAGATTCTCAGTGTAGCTGATTTCCTGGCCTCTGCCCATGGAAAGGCAAACCTGTGGTCCTTACCACACATAACTCCCCCTTCCTGCCAGGAGGTGGCTGCAGCTGCCCCAGAGCATCTCGTGGCCATAAGGGAAGTCTGCCCTTACCGTCTGGGACCAGCAAGTGACTCTGTGGGAGAAATGTTCTCTGTGCAAGCTTGGCCTCATGAAAAGAGCTTTGTTCCCTCACTTTCTGTGCTTGTTGGCTCTGAAGAAACCTGGCCTCCAGCTGTGGCAATACAGCTTTAAAGGCAGAGGTGACTGGTATAGCATTTGCTCAGTGGTCGAGATGCAGCTGTGTGGTCTCTTGTGTGATGAATTAGTTAATGTGTGAAGAGGTCTGAGGGACGTGTAGAGCACTGAGCATTTCTCATGCCTTCTAAGGATAATGCATTTTATAGATAAGCTTGGGTTTGCCTGCAATGTGATTTGTTTAATTATTTAAAGCCTGTTAGCATATTTTCCTCAAGGGATGGAAAATCCTCAGCACAAGGATCCTTACAGCAGAACAGAGATCTCCACTGTACGCTGAACGCCTGAGCTCACACTCAGCCACCCGCACCTATCCCATCACCTTGTACTGTGGAAACACTGTGCAAATACCCACCTTCCCAACTCCATAAGATGCTTCATTCCAGCCTCTTCTCCACACCTGCAAGTCAGCAGCAAACTTCATAGGGTAGCTAGGGTCATAAGTGGTAGGTATGGAGAAGGATTTAAAAGACAGTTTAAAAGACAGTTTAAAAGACAGTTCTCAACCTCGGCCCTTCCCAAGCCTGTGCATTATCCCGCAAGGCGGGATAATGTTAAGATAGACAGAAAAGTAGATCTGGGATTCTTGTTGATGCCCATGGAAGATCTCTCTGGTTCAAGAGTCTCATGTCCACATGGCTGCATAGTGCAGGACAGTATGAGGAGGTGCAGAAAAGGTGTGGGAGCTAACAGCTCTGCAACAGGACTGGATTGACTGGATCCCAGGTGTTCTTGCTCTGTTTGAAAACAGTTTCTTGCTCAATTTTATTAAGCCTGCTGTGACAAACTGTGCGCAAAGCTGACTCCACACCGCTGAAATCCCAAAGGATAGTGTCTCTCCCTTCTTCACTGCCCCCCGCTATGAAATACCAGCTTGGCAGCTCTGGCTCCTCTATGCCACCTAAAAGTCTGACCAGCAACCTCCCATTTAACAGAGAAAAAGCTCCTGATTGTTCTCAACTTTGAGAGAAATCACTACATTTCATGTGAGTAGAGATGTGAGTGTGTTTATTGGGCAGGGTTGGGTGGCTGAGGCAGGACTTTTCCTCAGCATCCCTCTCATTCCTAGAAAGTATTACACAGCAAAGAAGCTGTATCAAACATGAACTCCTCCTTTCATCTCCTTCTGTTGCACTGAGCAATGAATAGGCCTAACATAGGCGCCATGCTGTCTGTGGGACAGTTTGGAAATGTTTTGGACTTGGTGTGAGAGAGCACAAGGGCTTTCCTGTGCTTGGCATGCCAATTTCTCCATAGGGAGCCTTCCTGGATAGGGGTGAAGATGTTGGCTGTCTTGCAGCTCAGAGATTTAGAGAATAAGGGGGACATTGCTTCCCCTGGCTGGGACTGCACATGCCACCCAAAGTTTTCCCAGCACTGCTCAAGGCTGCAGGTGCTGCCTAACATGGATACCAGAGCTGGCACCACGTTGCCTTGTCTGTGCTGGAGTCTGCATCACCATTTTTTTTAGTGTGGCACAAATAGCAGTGACAGCTCTTTGATTTGCTCTAACATTATAATAGGGGACCCCAGAGACTGACATTGTTTACACTGGCAAGGTCTGACGTCCTTGTGGCATTTGAGCTGGGTCACCACAGATTCAAATCATTGTTGATTTTTGTTGTGTATTTACCCATGAAACCTGGACTCAAGGTTCAACTGGGGCACGGTGGCTGGTTTCCAGGTCCACCTTTCAGCCAGTGTTACAGCTGACTTGGCTGAGGTGCAAATAGGTCAAGAGCCCCGAGTGAAACATGATGAACTGGTGGCTCATTAAGGCCTGAACTCCAGACCTGTGTTCCCAGTCCTCTCCTCTAATCACCAGGGAAGACATGGGAGAGCCTCATGGGGCTGATGCTGATAAAAGAAGAGTCAACAGCTTTATTTTACAGCTTTATTAGCAAAATGACATAAAGCCAACGTGCCTGACTCTATTACTGAACCAGTAATCTCTTCGTGCTTCCATCCGGAGCTTCCCAGCGGTTTAACTAGGAGTCTGAACAATAAAAGACGTTCAGTCCGAAATGGCTGAAGCAGAGGCAAAGCAGGAGGTAAGCTGTCTAATTGGGGAAGTTGCAGCGGGATTCTCACCCCAGGGGTCTGTCCCTTGGGATTAACAGTTTGCTGACATCTGGGCTGTGTGGCACTGCTGCTTTGCCCTGGGTCCCACCAGGGTTGATGGCAAGGAGCCAGAAAACAAAAAAATAAGTCCTCAACCTCTTACAATAGGAAAGATGAAGATTTTTCTGCTGTTAACCTTGAATCCTGTGTTCAGCTTTGTGCATCTTGCTACAAGAAAGACATCGAGGTGCTGAAGCATGTCCAGAGAATGGCCATGAATCTGGGGAAATGTCTGGAGTACAGTTCTAATGAGGGAGCTGGGATTGTTTAGTCTGCAGAAAAGGGAGCTCAGGGGAAACATTATTTCTCTCCTCAACTGCCTGTAAGGAGGTTGCAGCGAGGTGGGTGATGATCTCCTTTCCCAAATAACAAGAAATAGGACAAAGGGAAATGGTTCCAAGTTGTGCCAGGGGAGGTTTAGATTAGATATTAGGAAAAATGTTTTCATGGCAAGGGTTGTCAAACATTGGAGAAGACTGTCCAAGGAAGTGAGCAGCCTGGAGGTAATTAAAAGACATGTATATGTGGCACTTAGGGACATGGCAGTGGGCTTGGCAATGCTGGGTTAAGGGTTGGAATTGATGATCTTAAAGATCTTTTCCAACATAAATAATTCTATGATTCTATTTCAACTACTCAGAATGGCACCTTCATGGCAAATGCATGGGTGCCTCTTGTACACCACACGCTCTCCTGCTTTGGCAAAGTGTTCCCAGGTCCATCTCTACCCAGGCATGCACCTGTTAGTGGCATGCTAGGGTCTCAAGGTAGGACTCCTCCTTCTGTTTGTGTCCTTTCCCAGCTGCAGGCAATACTGAGCCCTTGGCCACTACCAGGGACAGATTAATTTTCCCTACATAAGGTTCATGAACTAGTTAAGAGAAAGAGGGGGAAGAGAGAAACTGGAGGAATCATCATTTAGAGACACTATGTCTTTCCTTCCTCCTGTAAATGAGACTGCTGGTTGTTAGTTCAGATGCAGACCTTTGACACATAGGCTGTGAACACCTCGGGGGGATCATCACCCCAGGTCATTGCTTCTCCATAGCAGTGTGTAGAGTCTCACACAGGCTCAGAGCTTGCTATAAATCCAACTAAAGTACTCAGCCTGGTGTTTGAAATCCACCCACATCCTTGCTTTTTACAAACTCAGGAAGAAAATGGCAAATTAATCCTTTTTTTAAAAGGATGAGTTGGTTCCTTGTCATTTTCTGCATGGCTCAGGATATGATAGTTCCTGCTGCATAAATACAGATCGTTTCTTTTCACGACTTCCCTTTCATCAAACTGCTAGGAAGGCCTGGAGGTTGTTAAATAATGTGAAAGAAACTTGCTTCCCAATTAAGGTCAATCTCTTTTATCAGCGACTTTGCCTATAAACTTCACTTTCATAAGGATTTCTATAAACTCCATGCCCAGCTCTGACAAACTGGGAGATGCCCAAATCTCTGAAGGAGACTGAGAAGCGGCTGACTTCTTTCCCGGCTCTCAGCACAAAGCAGGGATCTGATCTGTCATGATGACTGAGAACATGTCACAACAATCTGTTTGCATTCTTCAGGAAAGAAAAACATCTTTCTCTCCCCAAGCTGTAAGCTAATTTGGAGATTTTGCAAGCTGACATGCAACCTGATTAAAATGACCTCAGGCCAACAATTCTTCTTAGGCAGCTCGACAATTAAAGTCTAGACCTATCTGTAGCTGAGGGATTTTTTTTCCCTCTTCAAATCCCTTTTAGGGAGGAGAGAGTTCTGTGTTTTTATTTTTAAATCTACATATTTGGAATTTTTCTTTTACACTTTGCTTCTACTGTAGCAGAATGTGCTAAGGGGATCTATATTTTTCACATTTTGAGCAGATGAAACTTGTACGCAGAAGGCCCAGTTTCTTGCCTGCTGGAAAAATATACTGAATTTCCAAGGAAATAATACATGAATAAACTCGAGGACTCTAAGAAATACCCAAGGCACTTTGTGGCCTACATAAATCTGCCCTCTGAGGTAAAAATGTTGTGCCCTCAATTTTCCAAAGTCAGTGGACATTTTTGTAATGACCATCACACTACTACTCAAATCACTTTTTTGCTTTTCTCAATTAGTTAAGCAGTGGGATCAGTTTATTAATCTGCTGAGTTTTTGTGAGCACAGCGATTTATCAAGTAGCAAGCAATGAAAAATAAATGGGCACCTTCTGGCAGGATGTTTTTCAGGCCATGAGCAACCCCTATATTTAATTCAGTGGTCTGGGGAGATTTGGTGATTTGTCCATGAATATTTTAATGCCTATTTCTTTAAAAAAATCACTGGTCATTTGTCATAAGTCATTCGCCCAAGGTAAATGCAGGAGAGATTTTTCTTTCCTGTTGCTGATTTGTCTCAGCTTGGACCATCATCTGGTTTCTAGCTCGTCGACTGGCTAAACTGATTGACAACTTGTGTTTTGCTAAAGCTCTTCACACAGTAATTAGATCCCCTAAAGAGCTTTATTTATGATTCAAATTATATACTTTTGAACTATGAACTAAACTGGAGTGACTTGCAGACTAACTTTTTAGCATCACTGAAGTACCCCTGTACTGCTCTGGTTATTTGACATGGGTTCTGACCTGGGGTGGGAGCTTTCCTGGGTGCAAGGGTGGGATGGTGACAGAGGATGCCAGTGGCTTTACACTGGAGACCCACAGTGGGTCCTTGCGTGCCTATCCCAGCCCGGGTGGCTCATTGCCTTGTGTTTCTCTATCTGCTTGGGGGGTATGAACACATGGGCTTTTCTCACCTCATTGCACGACCCGACCCTGCATTGGCTCTGCTTCTTGCAAGACTTTTCTTCTCGGATCACTTCAAGAGGAATTTGCCTCCTGGCCCATTTCTTTCTGCAGACACTGCTCCAGCTCAGAGGTGGAAATTTCCCCTGAGCAGGTGAAGGAGATGTCTCCCTGGGGCAAAAACCCTAGGCAAGTCAGATGGAGGCTGGATCCCTGCTCCCAGCCAAGCTGAACATTCCCTCCTGCTTCCTCACACGCCTCTGAAGAGCCCCTGTTCTGCCCTGCCTCCCACCCCAGTCTTGGTCCTGGGTGGGAGTTGATAAAGCCCACTCAGCTGGCATCTGTTTGGGGAATAATGCTGCCTTTAATGAATTTACACCAAAGGGCGAAGGGCACCTTCCCTATACCAGATTGCTCCCAGGACCCTGGCCATTTAGGAACTGGGCCATAAGCTTTCTAGAAATCATGGAGTAAAAGAATGGTTTGTGTCCTTTAAAGGCATCTTTAAAGATCATCTAATTCCAAACCCCTTGCCATGGGCAGGATCACCTTCCACTAGACCATGTTACTCAGGCCTCCATTCAACCTGGCTTGAACACTTCCAGGAATGGGGCATCTACCACCTCTCTGGGCAATCTGTTCCTCATTTCTTCCTAATACATGATCTGAACCCATCCTCTTCAGTGTAAAGCCATTTCCCCTTGTCTTGACACTACACATGCTTGTCAAAAGCCCCTCTCCATCTCTCCATTGTAGCGCCTTTAGGTACTGGAAGGTGCTATAAGGTCTCCTCGGAGCCTTCTCTTCCCCAGGCTGGAGAACCCCAACTCTCTCAGCCTGTCCCCACGGCAGAGGTGCTCCAGCCCTCTATCGGCAGCTGAACCCCGTTGCAGTGGGTGTAACGCAGCTGCCGATTTCGCGGCTGAGCCTCCTTAGTCCGCACCGGGCTGGAAACTCAATGACAATAAAAGCTCCGTCAGCCAGAGAACCCCTCAGTCTTACCGGACACCACGATTTTAGCGCAACCCCCTCCCTCTGGGCTCTCCCGGTGGAGGGTGCTGGACTCTGCCGGCCCCGCAGTTCCCGCAGTTTCCCGCCCCTCGGCGGGGCCGGGCCGGGCCCGCACCGCCCCCGTGCGGCGGCGCTGCTGGAGCCGCCGGCAGCGCCCCGGGAACGCGGAGCCTCCTGGCACTCGTCCCCGGCTCGGGCACCACATCCCTACGCTCTTCCCCGCCGGAGGAGCCCCGTAGGAGGGTTGCTGTAAAGAAAAGCAAACCCTGACTGGAAGGGTCTGTTCAGAGAGACCTCTTGCCCCGGGCACTCGGCGGGGCGGTGAGTGGGGGTGGGTGCGGGGATGGGGTAAAGGCTCTCGGGTACCAGGCGCGCTCGGGATGGTGAGTGAGCCTGGGTGGGTTCATGTGTGAGCTGCTGATGGCAGCGCGGGTGCCCGGGCTGGCAGGGCTCCCACCCGCTGCTGGCTCCGGTGCTGCTGCGGCCGTAGCAGGTTCCTCCGCTATCCCATCCGTCATCATCGCTTCCAGCCCCGTTCTGTTCACGCCTTACACGTCTGATTGTCTTGGATTAAACGTTACCAGAGGAAATAATACTAATAGCCTTTCACAGCGAAGAAATCAACTTCTAAGGCATTTGTTATGGAAAGGATTATAATAAATTAAATGCTTAAACTAGCACTGTGCAAGCATTTTTGTCTTGGATCAAAATGTTTGCACTGCCTGTTCAAACATTTAATTTATTATAATGAGAAATATCATTGTAAAAATAAGCATGTTAATTAAACCTGAGTTTTGCAAATGTGAGTCATCCCATGTGGACACAGTATAATGAATATAGACAGGTAGAGTCTGCGTGCCCTTTTTTTTCTCATTAAGAAAATTAACATTTACATCTTTAAACCCTGCAGCTATTAGTTATTTTTAATGAAATGTGTTGCCATTTCAAAGTTAAGCTCTTATATGATGCGATCAGATATTGCTAGGTCAGGGAAGAACTTTGCTAATTAAGTTGCAGAGAAGTTCTTTGCCACAGATAATTGATTAAAGTTGTTACACGGATAATCAATTTATGCAGTTAAATAAATAAAAATAAATAACTGCTAAGAAAACCCAGGTCATGCCAGGGTGGTAAAACAAAGGAGTACCCTGACCATCCTGGGGCCCAAAGGAGCCATGAATTTGGAAGCAACAGACTGAACCTCTTTGTTATCATCTGACATGGGACCAAGGGATCATGGGGACCTTTACAAAGGCAATTTGGACAGTGATGGCTTACTGCTGGTGTGGGTGAGAGAGGATGGAGGCAGGAGTCTCTTTCAAGTGAAGTGACTGGAAGAAATTTTTTCTACCTTCTCATGCCACTGGTCTCTGGTGCATCCATCTGGTCTTGTCCTGGACTCATTGTATGTGCCAGGTTGTATGCTGATATGTAAACAAAAAGCACTTGTATTTACTCGCAGCTCTCTCACAGGTGTGCTGTGTAGCCTTGAACATTTTCCTTTACCTCTGAGTTGTTCATAAAATGTTCTGAGCTATGGGCTTGCAAAGGGTAGAGGTAGTGTTACTCTCTTTTAATTAGCATTCTGCCAAACGGTGTGTTCAGAGGTATCTCAGGCCTCTCGTACATTACTCCAACAGGCAAAGGTCACAGCAGGCTGCCAGCCCTGGCTGAATCCCATTTCTGAAGTGATCTAGCCCCTAAGGGAGGGAGGAACAACATCTTTGGTACAGAATTGAAATTAAACTCTGGGGAGGGAGGAGACATGGGTGAATTATTATCTAGGAGCTGCAGCAAAGAGTGGGGGATGGGATGCCCCCACTTAGGGGCCACATGCTAAATGCACTATGTACTGTTGTCCCACATTCAGGGATTCAGGTGGTCGTATACTTGTAGGAAAAAACAATTTTAAGGTCTTGATTTGCAGAGGTGTCTCTTTATGCTCTTTTCTAGCTGTTTGTCCACTGAACTTGCTCTTAGTGTCTACTTTTGTGTAGGACTTTTGGAAGGTCAAGATTCTTGAATTTCTTCCAAATTCAGTGGACATGTTTTGCATGGAAAAAGAGGATGAATCAAACTGAGGATCCTCTGTACATAACGAAATTGCTTATTTTACTGGGGAACATTCTCTCAGACAGTGTGTTTGCAGCCTCTAGATGGCTTAGTCCCACATCATGTGGGTCCCTCTCTCCTGTCTTTCCAAACTACCTGCTCTTTTTGTCTTCTCACTCTGACTGG
This sequence comes from Pachyramphus minor, assembly GCA_013397135.1. Lineage (NCBI taxonomy): Eukaryota > Metazoa > Chordata > Aves > Passeriformes > Tyrannidae > Pachyramphus > Pachyramphus minor. Next base: position 159,828 of record VYXB01002621.1, on the reverse strand, counting down.
GAGGAGAAAAGTTTTCTTGTGAAGGGAGGAAGTCTTCTCTTTGTATCTCTCTGTCGCTCTGATGGAGCTTTATAGAGCTCTCTACCATCATGACCTCTGCTGACCTCCTGCAAATCCCTCTTCTTTGCAGGAGCAAATTCAAGTTATCCCTAAGCCACTTTGCTTTACCCATAAGCAGTATTTCTACACACAGCATGAGCCTGTGGGAAAAAGAGAGAACTTGTCTGCAGGGCCCTTTGGGCTGGTTCTTCTTCGGTGAGTTGCCCCATCCTAAGGGGATGGACAACATACCTGGGGTTACAGTGATCATCCACAAAGCAGCCAACCCAGGCAGGGCCAGGACTCATCACCTGGCAGAAGGCTAAAGCCAGCAGTCATATAAGTGAAGCATCCTGGGAGCTGAGATGCAAAGATGGGCAGGGGCTGCCTTACAGACACCTGCAGGGACCAGTGTAATTCCTTGCACCCAGCATGGGCCATCCACCCCAAGACCCTGGGTAGATCTAGAGATGTTGGTGCCCACCTGTCTGTGGTGGTAGCGCCATGTGTCCACTTTAGATCCAGAATAAAGCTCAGAGGTGGCTTTACCGTGGTGGGAACTGGGACCTCTTGCAGCCACATGCGTGCTCCTGCTAGGACAGAAATGCCCAAATCCCACGGCACTCAGGTAGCCCAGAGGGCAAGCGTGACCTTACTGCTGAGACTCAATACCTTGATTTAAGAAGCACCTGTAAACTGTTAATCAATTGTTTCATGGCTGGGGGTAGCTGGAAGGAAGATGTTGTGTTGGGATCTGAAGTAGTCACCTGGGAGGGTAGAACGGGTAGGAGGCAGCCTCCACCTCTGGCCTCCAGCATATTCATCCTACATTGGTTAAGGCAACGGTGAACAGCTTGGAACAGAAACCTCCCTTCAAATCTGAAAGACGGAGTTGCCACAAATATGCCTGCATTCTTAAAGAGCATTTGACTATAACACCACACAGGATTGCTTCCCTACCTCACATGTGGGGCTGGTAGGTCCTCCTTACTCGAAACTACCTGCAGGGCCCAGCAGCTGGCTGTCCACTGCAGCAGGAGCTGACAGGCAAGTGGGGCTTGCCTGCTGCAGGCTGTCATGAGTGGTCATGCCTGTGACCCCTAGGATTCTAATGCCCACTCAAAAATGATTAATAATTATCAACTGAATGAGCCTACTGGCTTCTCACATCCAAGCTAAGCCACTGCTTTTCTCAACTTGGTGGCTGTCAGCTTCCTTTCCACCCTTCCTTTGCACCCTGGAGAGTGGTGGGGATCATACTGCCATGGGCATCATGGGCATGAGTGCGAAACTAACTTGGTGTATCTATCAGGAGGGTTCTGTGTTACTGCTTAAGGAGTGGGAAACCCAAATTCAGGGAGCTTCTCCAAAGTATCTGTTTAAATAAAGAAGACTTGAAGACCTTAGGGTATATGATGGGAAGTAACACTTAACTTCTCTTCAGTTATTAGTGCACATTCTTCAGCCTAAATCTGGGCTTAGGTTATGTTTGAAGAGTCAGTGAACATTATCACTAGTGATGCCAAGCATTTAAATTATTCAAAAGGCACTATGTTTCTCCTTGACCAACCTTGAAATTGATTAGAAACCTCTAGAGGTTTTACATTACAAATAGGCTGATCTACTTGTTGGCTGCTGCCCAAAAATACAGTTCTGCCTTCTTCCCAGGCCCTGGGGCCCTCCTCCCTCTCTGCCCCCTCCCTGACAGCATCTAAACACTTGCTTGACATCCGAATGAGCTAAATGTGCAGAAATCTACTTGATTTTGGTACTTTTGTACATCTGTCTATGGGCAGATGTCTTTCCTGGGTGCTGGTGTCAAAGGAATCAGGGGAAAGTTAAGCTGGAGATGGAGAGAAGGATGGACCATCCCCTTTGGTGACAGCACACCCACTTGAATTTCTATTCCCACACCACAATGTGTGTGCCTATGTGTAAGGCAGTTGCTTAGTCTGCTGTCATATACAATGGTGAGGAAGTCAATGGGAGACTAGAGAGCAATTCTGCTAAGGGAATGTGGGTGCCTACTGTGAGATGAGTCAGCCCCTCTAGACCACCCTGACCAGTCCTCCTTGCCTGCCACAGGAACTCAGATGCCTGCTGTTCATGTAGACCCCTACACATTGGATACAAAAGTCACATCTATCTGAATCTTCAGCTAAATCCCACCCTGGAGTCCCTCTGCCTTCAGGGTCCTATCCAGGCAGCATTTTCTGAGCATCTCTGGGGCATGTTGAGATCACAGGATTAAGCCCTCACCCCAGAGGCCACAGCCATCCCCACTTATGACCGTGAGTGCTGCCACCCTGTTTTAGGAGGAGGAGTCCTGGATCTACAGCATGCTCTACAGAAGCCAAAATCAGGCACCTCAAAAAGATGTTTGACTCCATTACACATCCGTAAACATGAAGCATCCTTGAAGGTGTTCAAGAGCATGGGAGAGAAGAGCAGGTCAATGGCAATTTGACTAATTTTTTAGCTGAAGCACCACAGAAGGCAACTCTAGGATTTTGTCTCCTTAGTGTTTGTAGTGGGTTGACCTTGGTCAGCAGTCAGACCCCCTCCCAACTTCTCACTCACTCCCTGTCTTCAACAGAACAGGGATAGAAAATCAGGTGAAAAAAGCCGATGGGTCAAGATAGATAGAGAGAGATCACTTACCAGTTATAGTCACAGGTGAAACAGACTTGACTCTGGGAAAATTAATTTAATTTATTTATTGAGAGTTAAAACAGATTTGGAGGTCTGCCCAAGGCCTTCAAGGTGTCAGATGCAAGCCCACAGTCCCAAAATATTTCTGTGGCACTCAGGAGACCTATTGCAGCTACTCTTAATGTCTGTGCAGGTACATTTGGAAAAGGTCCTATGGGAATTACCCACTAGTATGTTTGTGTTGTTTTAGTCTCCTCCCATCACAGAGTCACAAAATCACAGAATTGTTTGGGCTGGAAAATCATCTGGGGCTGCAGATCATCTATTTCAACCTAGAACAGATTATACAGGAACGCATCCAGGGTTGTTTTGAATGTCTCCAGAGAGGGATACTCATACGATCTCCCTGGACAGCCTGTTCCAGTGCTCTGGTGCTCTCAGCATAAAGAAATTCTTCCTCATGTTGAGGTGGAACTTGTTGTGTTTTAGTTTATGGCCATTGCTCCTTGTCCTCTCACTGGGCACCACTGGAAAGAGTCTGGCACGTGCCTTAGAGATATTTATATTAATGAGATCCCCTCTCAGTCTTCTCTAGATTAAACAAGCCCAACTCCCACAGTCTCTCTTCATAAGAGGCATGCTCCAGTCACTTAGTCATCTTTGTGGCCCTTCACTAGACCCTCTCCAGTAGCTCCTTCTCTTTCTTGTACTGAGGAGCCCAGAACTGGATGCAATGACTGGACATCACTCCATGATGCCAACAAAATTGGACACTGGTACCTGATTGTAAGTCTGCTGATTTCCACCAGCCTGGCTTGATTCTACTGATTCTATATGCTACTAGGTGTCTTCATCTAACCTACTTCAGTTACAGCTCCCTTGTTTTGTCATGCTGTCAGTGTGCTCACATTGCTAACAGCAAACTACCTGGCAGTTTTTGGAAGCATGTGGGTGAGATGTGTTTCACTAGACATTGGATGCTCAGAGTGTGAACATCTGCTGCCACTGCAGGTTGCATGAGAGAAGGGATGGGGAACTTCTCAGTGCGACTCAGCAGAACTATTTGAGTTGGCTCATTCAGGAGGAGGTGACTCGTGTCCTAAAAGTGTCCCCACTGACTGTGAAGGGAGCTGAGGGTGCTTGGCTCCATCATAGGTGACTACCAGAGACTTTTGCAGGAGCAGGCTTAAGCTCAGTGTTAGTGCTTTTGTGATCTCCAGGTGTTGTAGCCAGTTTGGGCCATGGAATTAACACTGGCTCAGTGAAGGAGTGCTGTCTCCAGTCCTCTGTCCCTGCACCCGCTCGTCACCTCTGCCCCCTGAGCCAGGGAAAGGCAGACAGGAGAAGGTAGCTCTTCATGATCAAGAGGGTGTGTGGTCACACAGTCCCATCCATCTCATGTGACATGGGGCTGACGCCACACCATGCTTGGCAAATATATAGAATTTAATTGATAGGCCTACTGCATTAATTTCTGAAGTGTGTTAGCAAAAATCTCAATTATGTTAATCAAAAACTAAAAGGAAAAAAACTAGGACATAGTGAAATAGCATCAATGCAGTAAATGTTTGATCCAAGGGCCCCTGCCCAGGAGCTAAGCCTTGGGCTCCCCTTTCTGCTCAGCTGCACTTTGGATGATGTGTGCTCTTATCTGATGGAGCTTGGGGATTTCTCTCACCTAATTTTAGGCATCTAAAAGTTAAATGAGTCTGGGCTACTGCCCCTTGCCCTTACGAGAAAAGAGGATATCAGAAGCTTCAGTGATGCACCTGAAATGTCCCCATGGCCTGGCCAAGCCAAGATGGAAGTTCTCAGAAGAAGTCTGTACCTCTCCACTAACCAGAAAAAAAGCAATGGGCTCAGATATAAATGCTGTGTGGCTGAATCCCACCTTTTACTGGCAACATGTAGGACTCCAGAACAGACAGATCAAAAGCCCCAATGAGACTGTAACTGCTTTCTGCTGAAAGCTGTTTTGGGAACAGGAACAGGTGACTTTATTTTTCTACCATTTCTAGACTGCCTTGCATTAGGGTGGCCCAAACTCCTGTTTAGGCAGCGAGGATCATCACTCCCAGAAGGACACAAGCTCTGTTGCCACCAACAGCGAGAATTTGGGACCTCAACACAATGTGATGAACCATCGTTCTGCTGTGACTACCTCCTGTTGACCTCCTGCAGGAGAGCCTAGGGACCTGTTGTGGAGATGTTGGTGTATGCAACCCAGGCTTTTGAGCTACATGAGGGAGAACCAGCTTATCAGTCTGCCCTGCTTTCTTTTTTCCTTCTTTGAGTTCAGAGTAATGACTAATTACTTCCCATGCAGGCATGCTGCTCTGCATCACTGATGATTAGCCAGCAGGGAGGCTACCAGCTTTCCTTTGCATCAGCCACCCTTCAGCCACAACTTCAGCTCTAAATTTAACTAAGATCACCCTCTTAGTTCATTAGATGCATCATGATTTTTTATGTGAATGTCCAGAAATGCTCACCTGTTTTCCTGACCATAAAAGCTGTGTATAACAGATGTTGGTTCCTGGTAAAGTCTTTGCATCAGCCTGATTTCAATTCCCTTCAAGTACATCCTCTGAAGCTCTCTGCCCACCACAAATCTTCAGGCAATGGCTTTTATGAAGCTCCGGTTAAAACTCAGACCCTGTGTGCATAAAAACTTGGTCAGGTTCTGCCACTCTTGTTACATGGGCTTGAGAAAGCTGGAAGCTGGGAAAAAAAGGGATTTGCTGTTGGGTAAGGCACATACAGGTGAGATAATGTTTTCTACTTACATTTTGAGACACAAAGCCTAGTAGAGCCTTGTTTATGTCTAAAAAGGCTTTCTATTTTCTTGGTGAGTCATATTCTATATATATGGACCATACTAATTAGATATATAATTAAAGAATTCATGATAGACACCAAAAGCTTTGCCATGTACATATTTTTGGATTATTGATTTGTATAAAATGTGAAATTATATACTCCATGTGCAAAGCAGTTCTCCCTTTTGGAAAAGTTCAGTCTAATATTAAAACTCCAATAGAAGTGTTAACTCTGATATAAGCATTTTTTTGAACAGAGAAAGATATACTTCATGTTTCAGTTTGTTTCATTAAATGCTACCCTATAGCTGATTTCTGCAGGATTTACTGTCTACGTTTAGCTTGAAACCCTGATAGGAGGGAATTTCAGAGCCCTGTATCATTTTATTTTCAGGACTGTCATTTCAGGGAGAAGCAAAATATGCATCATAGAAAATCTCCACATAATCAACACTTTTAATTTCTGTTTAATGCACCTCCCTCTTGATGTGTAAATATATGTACACAAAGGCAAGCTACTGTCCTTTGGTAAGGCTGCCTTAGCAAGGGATAAACATATAAGCACATACCTGTGCAGCCTGACTCAACATCTCAGCAGAACAGAGAGCGAAGTGCATGGGTGGTTGCTGATGCAGAGATATTCACACAGCATGGACACTTCTGTTGATGAACGGAGCTTCATTTGGTTCACTAAAATTACACTGCTTCCCACCAGTGAAGGATTAAGCTGGAAGAGCTCAGACCAGGCAGTGAAAAGCAAAGGCCAGCTCTGTCACACAACACTCCCTCCCACTCAGCATTAAAATCTCTTGAGCTAAACCTCCAGTGAGGTATTGCCAGAGATGAAGGAAGGATCGGCAAGGCTACAAGTAGCATCATTCATGCTCTTTCCCACATTGTGCGTTTTCCTGCACAAAATACTTTTGTTGACCTGTAGAGACCTCTATGCTCTGAAGCATGAAATCCATGAACAGGTCTCTTTGACACATCACAAAACCTTTATTAGTGTTTATCAGTGACACAGATTACAGAAACCAAAGGCAATTAAATAACATTTAAGCTGACCACAGACTCAAGAAATACAAGTCACACTTGGCAAGGCAAAATTCTCAGTACACTGGGTTGCTCAGGTTATTATTACATCGTGAAAGAGGAACTTCCCTTACAAGGTTCTACATATTCAGGATATTATTATTAATTATTACTATTGTGTCTTTCAGACAGTTCCTTTGGCAAGAATTCCCATTTTTAAGTATTTATTATATAAAAATATAACCAATTTTCATTATATACAAACATTACATTACACAATGTACAGGTTAAAAACACTACAAAAAAATGGCAGGCCATGGGTGAGAACCAAAAGCAAAAAAAAAATACCCCAATGTAGAAAACATGAAAAGAAATTTAAATACTGCACATTTCATAAAAATTACATTAACTACAAACAATTTTTTTGTTTGCAAATATCAAACAGTACTGATGTGATTGGAAATCTTTCCCAAACAACTTCATTTTTAAGGCACATCTTGCATATTTACACGTACAACACCGTATCTGGTCAATAACTTAAAGGCTCTCGGGAGTGACCTAGTTGTGTGCGCACAGGGATGGACGTACTTGAGGGGGGAGCATGTTGGGCTACGCTTTCTCACTTGTGTCAGTCTGGGGGCCCAGGTATCTAGTTGAGGGGGCTGGGAACAGGGGCACTCCAATCTCCTGAAGGTCAGGGAGCCGTGCAGGGCGTGGCGGGGAGAGGAGAGTGATCGTCCGGTCAAAGTCCCTGTGCAGCACCTTCTCGTAGACGCTCTGAAGCCCTACTGTTTTGGGCAGCTGGGCTTGATAAAAGTTGTCCCTGCGAAGCGGATCCCTGGGCAAGGACGTGCTCTTGCAGAAGGTGGAGAGGGGTGCCGAAGGATGTGGAGAGGGGTGAGGGTTGGCTCGGCCACAGGAGGGGCTCCAGCAGCGGTCTGAGTGGCCCAGGATCTTGCACTCAGCCGTGCATGCCCACAGACCTAAAGAGAGAGACACAGAGAGAGGAGGAGAAACCCGTTGTTACTGCAGGAATAAATCCACATAATTCATAATCCTCAGAGCTATCAGTCACAGGATAATAGGAGTGGGGAGGCAATGCTCTACCACACAACAAAAAAGACCCCATGCTTGGGAAGGTTATGTCATTTTGCTAGGGACACTACTCACAATTCTAACTTATATGGAAGCTTTTTGGAGAACAAAAACACCCAATCCTACAGCACTTCCAGCATTTGCTAATTTGTGCTGGGCTCTCAGTGCAGAAAGGAACCAAGATCTAACAGCCGGCTGCAAAGAGATGGGCAGTTTGAGCCATGCAATGCCCAGTTTCCCCTTCCAGCTCCCTGCCTGATCACTGTGCCCCAGGGATGGGTCCTTGCATCCATCTTCCCATCCACTGATCTGTCTGTCTGAGGGTCCAGTGGGGAGCAGGGGCTGAGCCCTTACCGTTCTGCATGTGTGTGATGAGATCTTTCTTCAGGGCATCTCCGCTGATATCTGAGTCACTGTCGTTAAAATCACTGTCCCCTTTGCCACTGTCTTTGCCACTGAACTTCTCTGCCTCCCGGCCAGAGATAGTGTTGAAGGAGTGTCCCTTCCAAATGGCCACGGGGGGAGCAGGTTCCTTGTTGTAGCTTGGAGTGGCAGAAAAACCCTGTTGTTGGGGAGGAAAATCAAAGGAGATGTGAGAGGGGGAAGTGGTGAAGGGTAAATCAACATCAACTGTACCTCTGCCATTCACAGTCTCCAAGACACCCCCACCCTTCGCCCACTTCCCTGCAGTGGGTCCTTACCTCCCCACTTTGTCCTCTCAGCCTCTTCTGACTCTCGTAGAGGCAAGTGCTGTCACTGCCACTCTCAGTGGTGGAGACGTCTTCAGCAGCAGGAGAAGGGTCAGGGCTGGTGAAAGAGGTTTTGCTGGGAAAGGTTCGTACCTCAAACACGTTCCCCCTCTGGCTGCCCTCCTCCTGATGTCCCTTCTCCAGGTGGGAGATGTCTATTTGGTCCTTTAAGGCAACATTGTTTTTGATGTCGTTCCCCTTCTTGCGTCTGTTGCAGGTGGTGGCAATGGTGATTATAGCCACCAGGAGGAGGGTGCAGCTGCCTGCCAGGATGATGATCACGATCAGAGGGATGTCCCACTGCAAAGCCTTTCCTTCCCAAGAGCTGGGCTTGGCTAAGTCCTGGATACTGGATGGAGCAGTGGCGGTCACCAGGAAGTTTACTGTGGCAGTTGTGGCCAGGGGTGGTCTGCCATTGTCTGTCACAGTGAGGATGACCTTGAACAACTGTCCCAGCTCTTCAGAGAGGTCGCCTCTCAACACAATGTCCCCAGTGCTTGGGTTGATGGTGAAAAGGTCCTGCTCGGACTCTTCCAGGAAGGCAAAGGTGAGTTCGGCATTGGCCCCATCATCTGCATCTCGAGCTTTGATCTGGGCCACCAAGGAGTCACGGGAGGTCTTGCTGGACACACCAATTTCCACCGTCCCATTAGTGAGCACCGGGTGGATGATGACAGGAGGGTTGTCATTCTGGTCCACCATCCTCACTTTGACAAGGGTGCTGCTGGAGAGCTGCGGGGATCCACCGTCAGTGGCCTGGATCCTCAGGTCCAACTGCTTGAGGATCTCGTAGTTGAATGTCCTGAGGGCATAGATGGCCCCAGTGGCGGGGTCCACCGAGACGTAGGTGGAGATGGGGGCCCCCATGACCTGTGTCTCCAGGAGCCGGTAGGTGACCTTACCATTGTGGCCAAGATCAGGGTCACGAGCCACCACTGTAGTGATGTAGGCACCTGGGGGGTTGTTTTCTGGTACAGTCACCTCGTAGAGGGGCTTGGCAAAGAGTGGTGCGTTGTCATTCTCGTCGCTCACCCGCACTGTGTACTGGCGGACAGTCTTGAAGGGTGGTGAGCCCAGGTCCTCGGCCACCACAGTGAGGTTGTATTCAGGGATGCGCTCACGGTCCAGTGCTGCTGTGGTGACGATCATGTAGCTGTCCTCATAGGCACGCTGCAGGGCAAAGTGGTCGTGGCCACGGAGGCTGCAGCGCACCTGCCCGTTGGCACCCGAGTCACGGTCTGAGGCGCTGACGAGGGCCACAAAGCTCTCACTGGCTGCTGCCTCGCTGACGTAGGCCACGCCAGCGGCACTGGCAGCGCCACGGAGGGCACTGATGCTGATGCGTGGTGCGTTATCATTGACGTCGGTGAGGCGCACGACGACAGTGCAGGTGGCAGCGCGGGGGCTTGCACCACGGTCCTGGGCACGCACGTCCAGCTCATAGGTGCGGGTGCGCTCATAGTCCACAGCGGCCTCCAGTGTGAGGCGGCCTGAGCGTGGATCAAGGCGGAAGAGCCGCCGCGCCTCAGGGGGTACCTGGCTGCTGAAGGCATAGACCACCTCACCATTGGGGCCCTCGTCAGGGTCGGCAGCATCCAGATCGAGCAGCAGGGAGCCGGGCGGTGCATCCTCAGGCAGCTCCACTGTGACTGAGCTCTGGGCAAAGGTTGGACTGTTGTCATTGGCGTCGAGGACGCGGACATGGACGGTGGCTGTGCCCGAGCGCGCTGGACTGCCACCATCCTTGGCCACCAGCTCCAGGGTGTAGGAGGGCTGGCGCTCACGGTCCAGCTCCTGGAGCAGCACCAGGTCAGCACAGCGTGCCCCATCTGCCCGTGTCTGTGCCTCCACACCGAAATGGCTGTTGAGGGAGACCTGGAAGCTCTGTATGGAGTTGGAGCCCACATCCTCATCTACAGCCACCTCCAGAGGGAGGCGAGTGCCAGGTGCGGCGCTCTCCGACACCTCCAGCGCCATCTGGGCGTGGGGGAAGCGTGGTGAGTTGTCATTGATGTCACGCACCTCCAGCTCCACGTGCACCAGGCGGTAGCGCTCCCGCCAGCAGCTCACCACGTCGAAGGCCAGGACACACTGGGGGGCCTGCCCGCACAGCCGCTCCCGGTCCAGCCCTGCTTCCCCGATGCTCAGCTGCCCGTCCTCCTCCCGCACCCGCACCAGCGAACTGTTGCTGAACTGCCTCATCATGCGAAAGCTCATCTCTCCCGGCGCCTTCACGGGCATCTCGTCGGCCAGCGTACCGATCACGGTGCCCGGGGCGCCCTCTTCGTCGGTGCGGTACCTCACCGTCTTGCAGCAGGTCAGGGCGAGCAGGCAGGCGGCGGCCAGCAGCCGCAGGGGGCTCATGGCAGCAGCGCGGGGCTCAGCCCGACGGCGCGGCGTGGTGCGGACGGGGACGGCGCTGTGCGGTACCGGGGCGCTGTGCGGTACCGGGGCGCTGTGCGGTACCGAGGTGGCTCCGCCGCCGTCTGCGCCCCCCGCGCCGCCGCGCAGCCTTTCATAGACGGCGCTATGCAAATGAGCGGGCGGTGGAGCCAATGGGAGGCGGCGCCGCGCGGGCGGCGGGCGGCCCNCTCTGCGGTCTCTCCGGATGCGCGGCAGCGGCGCTGGCGCGGGGAGCGCGGTGTGCAGTGCGCGGTGGGGTTTGTCAGTCCTGCCACAGGTCGGAGAGGTGCCGAGGCATGCCGCGTCATGCCGTTTCGTGGCATGTCGCGGGGGGTCGCGGGCTGGCGGGGCGNNNCGGCATGTCGCGGCGTGCCCTGCGATCGCGGGCGGGGGTGCGAGGCGGGCGCGCATTAGCGGGGTGCGGGGGGTGACGGTGGCCGCATTCAGCTGCGCGCTCGGAGTGGCGTGTCACTCGCGTGAGAGCCTGTGATCAGCGCCGTAAGTCGCCTTTCAGGAGGTGTCCCCGCATGCTTTAGTATGCATGTCACCGCCCGGGTTTCTTAAGCCTGGGGCACTAGCAGGCGAGGAGGAAAAAAAGGGAAAAAAAAAAGTTCCAAATAGGATTTAGCATAAGCTTGAGGAGATTTGGAAAGGTTTCAAAGATCAGGCTGTATCAAAGGCTTATGAAGCCCTCGTTAGCTGTAGAAATATAATAGCATGGCAGGCTATCCCATTCGAGGAACCAATGTCTGTATTATTTCACTATGACAGGCTAAAGGGAGAGAAAGTTGAACAGTTTCCACAGAGGAGTTGGACTAAGTTGAATATAATGAGCAAACGCCACATGTATCCATTATGTCCGTCTATTCATTCCCAATCACTGCCATAACTCTTTGACTAAACGATGATGAGCGCTGAATTACACACAATGCCCTGCTCATATTAAAATACATTTAAGACCTATCCCTCCTGGTGCCCTGTTACGCCTATTCACAGGATTTTCTTTTTGTCCTAATAGGGCCTCTCTGGGAAGCAACACCAGTCTCGTTCCAGAAGAACAAAATAACAGCATGAGGCTGAAACCTGGCACGAACCGGGGGGAACGAAACCATCTGCCCCGCAAGGCACCGAGGCCCTGCGTGGAGCCGGGCGCAGGCTCCCAGCGCCGCAGTGCCTTGGCTGCCATGAGGAGGGCTGTGCTGGTCTTGGCCCGCAGAGAGGAGACCCAAAGGGAAGGAATATAGGAATCCTGAAGGACAACTGCCCTCCTTCCTTCCTCTCTCTCCCTCTTTCCTCCTTCTCCTCTCCTTTCCCTTTCCCTTTCTTCCTCCCATGTCTCAGGGAACTCAAGACACGCATTTTACAGCGAGACGGGGACAAACAGAGCGGGGCCCGCTCCCCACCCCGCCCCGGTTTCCTTTAAGAACCTGGGATAAAAGCGCTCCGTTCCGCACGCGGAGCGCTGTAGCATCCCGGGGGCTCCGTTGCCGGCCGTGTCCGGGGGTGTCCCGGGAGTGTCCCGGGGGTGTCCCGGGGCTGCGCGGGGCGGCACGCGAGCGGGGGGCGACGGGCTGCCCGCAGCGCCGGCTTATGGAAATGGGATTTAAATCGCTCCTCAGCCCTGGCTGCGGGGGCGCGGGGAGGGGGGGGCACGCTTCGCCGCCAACAAAAGCTCCCCGAACGCCCGGTTTCCATACGAAAAAGCTCCGCGGAGCTCCTTTCTCCTGCCCGCGGGAGCTCCACAGGCGGTCACCCGGCGGGGCGGGGAGAGGCCGGGCCGGGCTGCCCTCAGCTGGGCCGGGGTCCGAACCGGGCCGTGGTCCGAGGTGTAGAGGCCGAGGTCGGGCTGCCTGGGAATGGGGCCGCCGGCCGGGAGCGAGGAGTGGGCAGCGGGGCGGCCCCTCGTGTGTAACAGGATTATCTTTGCCATTTCAAGTTCCATACAGCATGTAATTTATTTTTAATTAGGATTAGATCTAGCAGGGAAGGAGACCAGACCTTTTCCCCCCCACCCCCACCTCTCCCTCCCCGCAAAGGCATGGCTATTCCACGAAGAGCTCTTATTCTTCACAAAAAAGCTGATCAATCAATAAACCAGGACCTGCATTCACCTCCCACGCACTTTGCAGGAGAAAAGGGTGCAAGGGGCTATATTTTCAACGTGTGCTCAAGTATCTAAATCAGAAAGAGACTTGAAAATCTTTCCCCTTTCCCATCTACCTGGTCCCCAGCTCACATGCTTTCAATCCAAACCCATTCTTAAGAGTGTCCCAGAGGGGTCTTGCTCCTCACACCTTTTTTTTTTTTTTTTTTTTTTTCAGAGGCCAAATGCACTTTCTCCCTGCCTGAGTTATTCGCTTTCCACTGTCGTGACTTTGATTTTAAAAAAGTCCTGCATATCAGCCTCTCCACTGGAGCAAAGCCTTCTCCCCAGTAGTTTGGATACAGTCCATCACAGAAATATTCTGAAAGGCTAGTGAAGAATCCTGTTTTACAGCTCAAAATAAACATACGGATCAGCTGCATTAAAAGCACTTCTTTGAAATATTGTGGTTAAACAGCCCAGATTGGTTGATTGCTCCATGTGGGGACATATGTTCTTGCAAACTGTGCGTATTGTTACTAATGGGGATTCTCACACCACAGCCTTTCCTTTGAATCTGAGGCACTGGTGGTTTCTCTTGAGCTGTTGCAAGGTTGTTTTAATAATTTACCAGCTCTCTTGCACTTAGTGTTGTTGCAGAGACTCAGCGTGCAAAGAAGGAGGTGTTTTGTGGTGTCCGGAGGTCTGATCTCTGCTGCCAAGCTACTTTCCATACCTTTTAGATACAGAAATCAAAGCTGCTCCGAGAGATGGGTATCAGGCAAAGGAAAAAGCAAAGCTCCCCCACTCACCCCTGTGAACCTGGGTTCCTGGGTAATGTGTTGCTCCCAAGGAGTAGGAGCACTCCTACACCACCAGCCTGATGTCAGCAGCAAATCACTCCAGGTTCTCTTTTTGAAACTTACCTTTCCCCCCCCCAATTCTGATTCAGCCCTTGGAAATAAAGTTTGTGAGTGCTTTTCCCTCTCCTTAGGTAGTTACTGCCTTACGTAGGGTGATGAACCCCCAGGATCTCATCTTCTTCTTCACTTCTCCAGCTGAGCACTGACACTGCCGTGGCCCTTTTCACCGTCAACCACAACACAGTAGGTTTGCATATGTGTATCAAGGTGTCAGTGTCCCCAGAGCAACAGGGTAAGACTTTCCTTCTCTCAGCAGGTGCCTGGGATCCCATCCAGTGATCTCTGTTGATGAAGATAAGCTAGAAGGTGTTAAGTTTTGGTGGAGTGAGAGAAGGTAAGACTTACAAAGAATTCCAGTCCAGTACATCAGGACAACATATACCTTGAGGGAGACTGTGCAGCTTCATGCAAGCATGGTGTGGTGGAAGCAAGCCAGGCTTTAAGGAGAGGTGGCTGTGTTATATGTGCTTCCCCATTCCCAGAAGATCTTAGGGGCACCCAGCCTTGGCTATTGGAAGTTCCCCTCTCTCTTTGGCCCTCTCAACATAGGCTTCATGGTGACTGCATGTCCTCGGGGTGGTGGGGTGGGATCCCCTTGTAGCACAAGCCCTAGGGTGGTATGACTTTGCTGTGCCCCTCAGAAGAAGTCAGGATATCTGGGCATGGTCTCCAGCTGGTCCTGCTCACCAACATACTTAGAGGGTCTTTTTGTCTTCTCTCCAGATGTGAAGTTGAGATGCAGCATGTCCCCCCATCCCTTGTCTCTGAGCCTGTGGAGTGGTGGCACAGACCTCCCTCCCTGGAAAATCCTCTCCGTGCTCAGCCCCTTCCTCTTTCTTCTTGGGCATCCCCATGGGCTTGGCTGCCTTGGAGTGATCTACAAAAACAAAAGAATTCCTTCTGCTTCGGGGGCTAAACAGTCTCCCCTGTTTAATCATTACTACTGGAACCAAGGAAGTGTGGGTTAACCTGTCAAGCTCCACAAGCCTGGGCTGACCAAAACCCCTGGAAAACAAAAGAGTGGAACGAAGTGGCAAAGGGTTTTGTTGCTCTATGACTGTGTTGGAGGGTAGCATGAGGCATTGTGCTTCTGTCTCTGGCCACGTGGGCTTATAGAAGATAGAGGCCGCAAACCTTCCCGTGAGCTGTGGGTTGGTGCTGGGGTTATAAATCATTCTGATCATTTGTTTATTTGCTGCAAATGCTTCCCTGCCTGTACCTCCCCTCTGTGAAATGTGGGTTAGAAGAAAGAGTTTGTTTTGAGGAAGAAAGAAATCGTGTGCCCATACCCCCCACCTGGCAAGCAGTTTTGATTCCACAGGGAATTTATTTTTTAATTGGATTAATTTCTAGCCTCTCCCAGAGTAGCAGCTGGGGTCTTTGATTCAAGAGGTTAAAACAAAGGGGCATGAAACAAAAGACCAGTTTTTTGCATTCCCCACACAGCGTTCGCCTCGTGGGCCTCGTGTGAGCTGCCTGAAGGTATCCCTTCAGCAGTGCATTCCTAAAGGTCTCCCCATGTCACCCTCAGCCAGGGTCTACTGCATGTTTTTCTGGGGTGCTTCATAGTCTGTCATGCCTGCAAGGTATCTGAATGTGAGTTTTTCCCTCCTATCCCAGCTTGTGTTTCGCATACAACCTTAGCCCTTGGTGTCCTTCTTCTTTTCTGCCCCCCCCCCTCCCCTTTTCCAGGTCTGTTTACCCTCTATCTTTTCTGCCCCAGAAGAGATAAGTGAGGCTCTTCAGCTGTTAAATCAGGAGCCAGATGCCCTCATGTTGAGCTCTCAACTTTCTCATCTGGAGCAAGGCTCAGCCCCAGCAAGGTTTGGGATATTTAGGAGGATTCATTCAATTGCCATTGAATACCATGGAAGTTGGGCATATTATAAACTGAATGAGGGCTGAGGGTCTCTCAGAATCAACCCCCCATGTTCACAGACTGTGGGTGCATTGGCGAGATGACAGCCACAAGTCCTGCTGTTTGCCCACCGTGAGGACTGTTGAGTCAGAGTTGCCCTTAGAACTAACTACCTTTATTATGCATGTTCTTTGTAGCTGTTTTGCCTTTGGTTTTAGGGAGTGCAGGTTACAGAGTAGTTATTCGCGACAGTCTCCAATGCGAACCTTTAGAAGAAGTGCTTACCTTCTTCAGAGCTTGAGGTCTGGTTAGATCACTGGGATGCTAAAGTGGGGAGTTGGGCAGCTTCTCTCCCTGGCTGCTGTGAATTGGTGCTCCCACTCCGTGGCTGCTGCTGTGTGCCTGGCTGGGATGTCTTTCATAGCACTTTGAAGGTGTCCGGACTGGTATATTTGGCTTTCCTCCAGCAGTTCCTTGTTTTCTCCTGGGTCTCATTCACAGTCTCCTCCTTGAAGGACTGTTTGGAATTTTAGACTCTTACAAATGATGAATGGCTGGAAGAAATACACCTCTCAGCTACCAGGAAGATGTACAGTCCTCTGCGAATACTTATGTGTGGTGGTTGTGATGGGCTCCACTGATTTCTCTGAGAATCAGCTCCCTTGCTATTTGGTGTGCAAAGTCCCTTTCTGCATGTCCTTCTGCTGCCCCTGGCCAGCCAGCGTCACCCACCCAGTGCCACAATAAACAAGTAAGGCCAGGTCACTCCTTGGGCTCTGCCTCCTTCTTACAGTTTCCGAAGTCCTTCCCGGTATGATTGTATATTTATATAAGCACAAGGATAGTTACATACATGCCAACATATTTTTATTATGACCTTAAAAATGTCCTTCCTGTTTCTCTACTGTCTGTATATTTTAAGTCTTACCGTGCACAGGTGATTTCTTGCCCCATCCACTGATACATCTGTGGGACAGGAGGGGACGGTGGGAAGCAATTATTGTTGAGGTCCTGGAAATTGAGAAGTTGCATTAATGTGATGCCATGCTGGAGCTAATTAGCCCAGTGTCACAGTGTGGTTAATGAGCTTGGGCACAGTGCCACAGCTTCTGATTCCCAGGCTGCGGGCTTTGCAGGTTCTGGCTCTGGTATGCTGCTGGTTGTTTCCCGGAGGATTACAGAGATGGAGGCGGCATGGGAGAAAAATGCAACAGTGAGGCAGGGACTCAGCCATGTGCCATGAGTCCCGTCCTCCACCTCGCCTCTCCTTCTCCCCCCTCTTTCCTCCTTGTCCTCTATCTTAATCGTGCCTCAGCTTGCAAAGTCAGAGCCCCCAGCTGTGAAGGACTAAGTCTCTTCTTCTCCCAGCCTCCCGAGTGGCAGCAGGCTGTGAACAAGAGTGTGCCTCGCGTCACTCCTGCTGAAGAGGCTGTGAGAGCAGGGGAAGAGCCCAGACGCGGGCGGCTGCCGCACTTGGCTGCCTGCCAGGGCAGGAGCACACCATTCACTCCTGGGGAGCCGGCAAGCATCCCCCATCAGCCAGCCACCTCCAGGGCTGGAGTCTACCCAGCCCGAGGTTTTCTTTCGGCATGTCAAGGAGCACCCTGCAACTGAAGGATGTGGGGGGAGCAGTGGTGAGTTCCATCAGGCTGCTCTCCTTCATCCTGGTTTTGGGATCATCTCCCTTTCTATTCTGCAAGAGGGCTCTCTGCCTCCACCTTTGATGTGCTGGGTGATGGATTTTAGCTTCGATGGCTGCCAGCATGTTGCTGCCTGATGTACAGCAGCTCCAGGCAGAGCAGGGCAGGAAAACACCACACAGCAGTACATAGGAACATGGAGAGCAGACACATCCCATTACAAGAAAGTTGGAAAAGCTTTCGATATTCATACTGAGTCAATGAGAAGTAAACTTTTCAGAAGCTTGGGGAATCTGTTTCCTAAATCATTTGGGTGCTCTTGAGTGTTTCAGCCAGGATTTTTGCTTTAAGGTTTTCTGCTGCTGCATTGTGCTGCATTTCGTGAGTCCAGGATTAGATCAGACTGCTTTTTGAGGCCATGGGTGAACTTTTTCTTTTTTTTTTTGTGTCCAAGTCTGCCATTCTTTGACCTTTGCAGGACCTCCAGACCTGTACTCATGGTCTGTCTTTTGTGCATGGCATTTGCTCATTCTCTGCATATGCTTCACTGAAGGGGTCTAGCTGAAGAGGCAGAATGTTGGCCCTGGGTGATGTGACCTGGGACTGGAGCTGGTGACAGAGTGGAGAGGAGTAGATCTATTTCCTATGGCTGAGGGATGCATCTGCACCATAGCCCTAGGTGACGTTTGCCCATCTTTAGTAGTTAGCCAGTCAATTCCCAAATGTCACCTGTCCCTCCTGCACCTGCAAATGCGCATCTTAGCAGGACAAGGGGGCCATCTGGAAACCACTACAGTCTCTATGGCTACATCTGCAACACTGAATAAAATGCTCCATACTCTGCCTCTCCTTAGGTTACTTCTGCAGACATAGTCTATGGTGATGGAGCCCTTTCACAATTTAGGGGGAGTTACCTGTTTGCCTCTTCAAGTTTAAACATTTGGTGCCTTTATTTATTTAACTCATTTTAAAAAGAGGTGCACATTGCTACCCTGTGTCTGAGATTTTTGCATCTGGAAATACAGACACCATCACATATTTCACACATTACCCCTGGGGGAAAAGAATCATTTGCCCCCAAAGTCTGCAGAATTCAATTCTGAAAAGTTAAATAAATTGTTATCACTTTTCAAGTGCCATAATAAATGTATGGAATGATCTCACAAAAAAGCTTGAGGCTTTTTTGTAGGTGCTGAAGAAATGCATCAAATTAGACCAAAAAAGAGGCATAAAATCTATGTTATCCCAAAAGATAAGGGCTGACGGCTCAAGCGACTTTTCCATTTGCTGCTGTACTAAACATCGAATTCATGTTTCTGCCTAAAAGAATTTGCATCTCTGCAGTGAGCGGATCTGAAGGCTTTGTTTTTCTGGAGAGGTATGTGGTGGGGCAAGGGAAGAATAAAATGGTGCAAGCCGGCACGGTTCGTAAGTGAAGGGTCACAGGTGAGTGAAGCCTTGCAGAAGTTAAAACTGACAAACAAGCATTTGGTGATGCTCCTGGAGCATCCCGAACATTTAGAACTGAAGAGGCTTGAGTTTGCCTCAGCAACATTATGTATGTATATGCAAGTGTTATAACGAATATGATAATTACAGAAGATAAATTGTAATATATGTGTATGATATGTGAATGCCTCCTCACAGGCTAAAACAATGCCATGGGAGTGCAAAGAAATGTGAAATCTAATTACTGTAGCTGTGTAAGTGAAGTAATGAGGAGCTTGAGAGTGTGACTGATAAGCAACTAGATACTAGACTAATGAGCAAGCTGCCTGCAGTCCATCAAAAGAGTAAGGGAGCCTTGTGCAAAAAAACCCTGACATTGGAAAGAGGACAATATACTACATCCAAATGCAGCTCAGTAATGACTGGAGAATGTGTGCTCAGCTCAGGGATAAAGTCATTAACCAGTCAAAAAACCTGTGGCAGACCCACAGGAGGTAAAGACAGGGAAAAGTACGAAGTAAGTATAGGAGAGCAGTTTGGATTGAGGGTTCTGGGTTAGTGACTCCCCAGATTGGGTTTGATGTGCTATCTTACCCCAGATAAAACAGCCGGGGTGAGAGGTTGGTGTCGGGTTGGGTCATTTGGGTGGCAATGTAAGTCTTGCCCTGGTAGAACTGGGCTGGGAAGGGGCAGCAAAGAGCCAGGCAAGGGTAGTGGAGGTAGAGACATCAGGGATGCTGGGGAAAGGCACTCATGGCTTTCTGTGTCCTATAATAACAATACTTTTATTGGATAGATATCTGTCTCCAGGAGCTTAGTCTTCTGCAAGTATTAACTGTTTAAACTGAAATTTTCCATCCTGGGCGTCACCTTCAGGCTGTTGCTTCTTTCTAAGTGAAAGCTTCAGCTAAAGCAGTTCAGTTATCTCCAGAAAGGAAGCGAGGGTAAATTTGTCCTAGGCTTTTTTATGGTTGTTTTGCGTGTGGAATAAATGTCCAGGTTCTCCTTTTCTCCTTTCTTTCTTTCTTTCTTTCTTTCTTTCTTTCTTTCTTTCTTTCTTTCTTTCTTTCTTTCTTTCTTTCTTTCTTTCTTTCTTTCTTTCTTTCTTTCTTTCTTTCTTTCTTTCTTTCTTTCTTTCTTTCTTTCTTTCTTTCTTTCTTTCTTTCTTTCTTTCTTTCTTTCTTTCTTTCTTTCTTTCTTTCTTTCTTTCTTTCTTTCTTTCTTTCTTTCTTTCTTTCTTTCTTTCTTTCTTTCTTTCTTTCTTTCTTTCTTTCTTTCTTTCTTTCTTTCTTTCTTTCTTTCTTTCTTTCTTTCTTTCTTTCTTTCTTTCNTCCCTTTCTTTCTTTTTTTCTTTCTTTCTTTCCCTTTCTTTCTTTTTCTTCCTTTCTTTCTTCCTTCCTTTCTTTTTTTTATTATTTTTTGGTGGATTTTTTTGGTGGATTTTTTTCCCCCCTAGGTCATGGAAATCTCGTGGTTTCATTTGAGGACTAGACATTTGCAAGAAGATTCAGGTAAGAGACTTGTGCCATTTTGGTGAGTATCCAACCAAACTGGACTATACCTTTGAAACAGTGAAGCCTGCAGGAATTAAGTAGAGTAGCAATTAAGCAAGTAACCTTCCCTGCTTTTTTCCTGGTCTCCCACAAACTTGGATTGCTATTCTGGCTACTTGAGAGTCAGAGCCAACTATTTGTCTGGTATCAGGAAAAAGCCATCAAAACCCTCTAGCAAAACATCCTTTGCCCTCTTGATTTCAAGAACAGTTGGCCATGATAGGACAATGCTGGTCTTGACTCTGTTCTTGCTCAGGCAGGGAACGGTCTGTATGATGGACCTAAGTCTTGCAACCCTGGGGACAACTGCTGGAGAGTTGATGGTGAAGTTATGACTTTCCAGTATCTCTACTTTAAGGTATAAGGAGATGTAAATAGGGCATCATGGATTTTGCAATGTCAGGCCCTACAGAGTGAAGGGAAAGCTAGCCTTGAGTATTTCGGCTTAGGTGTGCGAAATTAGCAGATACTAATCTACTAACCTGCATTTCTTTGTGTCTCAGCTCACCAGCTGTAATGTGGAGTTAATGATACACCCTCCTTCCACAGGTTCATTATGGAAATAAGATAATTAACATCTGTGAATCACTCTAATTTAAGAGAAGGGAAGGCCAAAGAAAAGTCTTTGAGAAAATGATTGTTTCCATCCTGAGCAAGGCTTGAGTGATGTGAAGAAACTGGAACATGGAGCAAGGACCCAGCAGATACCATCGAAGCTCTTGGGTCTGCAGACAAGAGTAGAAGAATGGTGGAGAAATAACACTTCTCTGTGCAAATAACAGCTGTATCGCAATGTGTCTGGGCCTGCAAAGACCATCTTAGGCTCCATATTTCCTAGTTTAAGCGCCTCACTTTGCAGTCTTACTATCATACTTCTAGTGCAGTTCTCAGGGTCATCATAGCCATGGAATTACATAGATCTGTGGAGGGAAAACCCTGCCCTGTATGCCCTTTAATGACAAAAGTTGCCTTTGGCATGATGGGGGTTCAAATCAGTGATTGCTCATTAGGCTACAAACTTCGACTGCCCGGGTGGTGAATTCTTTTTTCACTGTCCTCCAGTTACACAGTGACCTTCTTGTCTTCCTTTTCTCTGCAGCTGTAAACCTTCCCTGCTCCTCCATTGATGAGGAAGGAACGCCTGCATGGGACTTTCTCGTTTTGCTGCCTCAGGAATGCAGCTTTAGAGATTAAATAGCACCAAAGCTTTATAAGAGGCTGCAGCTTTTTTAGGAGGAAAAGAGGCTTCCAAGCTGGTTGCAGGCTGAAGACCCAGGTGAGCCTTGAGGTAGAGCTGTCCAGAGCTGATTTTGGGCAGCCAGAAATGATGCACAGACACAGTTTGGTTAAGGTGTGCCTTGTGAGTTTAAAGGTCTAGTTTTATACTACCATGCCATGGGCTCTCTGTGTGTGCTCGGGCAAGACACCTCCTTGTGTTACTGTTAAAATAATACTCCACAGAGGGCAGTGGGTTCAGCCTGTGGTTAGGTCCCGTTGAAATGCTGCAATGAAAAAAAATCAAAGCTATTGATTTTATTTTTCTAAACCCCTTCCAGACATGTAAAATCTCAGTGAAGTCTTTATTGATGGGAATTTCCTCCTGATTGACTGTTTTGGAGAAGA
This sequence comes from Pachyramphus minor, assembly GCA_013397135.1. Taxonomy (NCBI): domain Eukaryota; kingdom Metazoa; phylum Chordata; class Aves; order Passeriformes; family Tyrannidae; genus Pachyramphus; species Pachyramphus minor. The sequence continues at coordinate 137,910 of VYXB01002621.1, read as the reverse complement.
AGTGGGCAGGGAAAGGGAGCTGTGGGGTTTTATCTGGTGGGGGAAGCTGAAGGTCTGCCAGGGATGCCAGGGCTGTCAGCAGCATGGCAGGTATGAGTGGCAGGGAGGGAGGCAGGTAGGATCCTCTGTATAGGGAGGACATAGTGGGGAGATGGAATGGTCAGAAAATTCAGGATTGTGAGCAGAGGTTGGAGAGGTAAGACCAGGTGGGGAGTGCAGGGTTGGGGAATGTTATGGGGTTTGAAGAAGCTTGGGGAGCTGAGGGCTTGGTGGGGAAAGTGATGAGAGAAATGTGGTGAGAATGCTGGCTTTGGGGACAGCAGCTGGTGTGGGGGAAGCTAGGAGCTGTGGTCTGGAAGTACCTGGGGAACTTTGAACCCTGAGATGGTTTAAGAGGTGTGGGGCCACAAATGTTGGGTATAGGCACTTTGTGGGAAGCTAAGGAATCTAGACTAGGAAGGGCTGATGGAAGGGGCTTTGTTTTTGGAGGACAGCAAGGACACATGTAGGGCTGAGTTTCTGGAAGAGGAGGGATTTTAGGATGGCCACCAATAGGTATCGTTGTGTCCTGGGGTGCAGGCAAAGGCATGGTGTGATGTTTGCTCCCAGAAGGCTATCACATGCCTTCTTGCTATCATAAATATGGTAATCCTAAGCATATCAGGAGCTTTGTCATGCATCATTCAGCTGGACTCCCACGTTTGATGTATCACCTGCAAAAATCAATGTCCATTAAGTGGAGAACAGTCTGGTCTGGATGTGTTCATCCCTCGAGCAAGTCACCAGGTAATCCTATTAATATAATAAATTCTCACCTTCTCTCTCTGCCCCCCCTTCTGTGACTTATCCCAGTTTCTTTCCATCTCTGGTTGAGACAGTGTACTCCTGTCTTTCCAGTCACTCCACAGCATGTCTGGCTTGCTCACAGAGAGTAACCCTGGAAAAAACAGCAGATATCCTTAAAAACAGATGTGCATTGCAGCACAAAGCATTTAATGGAGAGTGTTCTTATGTTGCACAATGTGTTGTTTAGGGGCATGGTGTCAGGGCATGGGGAGTGGTTGTAGGACGTCTCTCAAAAAGTGTTTAGAGTGGCACACAGGCAAACTCAAACCGTGCATAGCACATTGGCTGCCATCCTGCGTTGAAGCAGAATGTCCGACCTAATGATGTTGGCAATGTAAGCTGTCCTTCTAGCCTGTCCATTTCAATTTACAATATTTCACCTGAAATCCCTCTTTAATCATAAACAGATCAGAAATTACTTATTACAGAGCGCCATAGGTGTACATGGCGTTTTACAAACATATGAGGAGACAGATTGCTGCCCTGAAGAACTCACAATTGGATTTAGACAAATACAATAAGAAAGGAAAAAACTATTGGGGTTGAAACTTTAAGCAGACAAATAAATGCCTGTATACAAGTGCTTCAGTCACAGTCCATGGAAATATTATCTTTTTTTTGATTCAAGTGTTCAGCTGTGTCACATCTACTGCTGAAGATGACAAACTGCTAGTTCCTTAGGTAGAAAATGCTTATACTTTAATGCTTGTTATGTCAGGATTTATTAAACCAATTTAAATGTAACAATCAACTGAAAGAACAAGCTTATGTTTAAGGATGACCTGCAGCTTCTAAAGTAGAGACACTGACCAAACTAGTAGAAGCAAGGTCAGATTTTGTTTAGTTCAGATAATTTATGCCCAAGTTGTAATGCTGATGTAATTTATGTTGCATTTAGTGCTTTGTTTCCTCTGAAATTTGACTGTGCAACAGTATGCTATGAATAATATTTTAAGACAAGATTTTTATAGATGATGCCTTGTAGCTAATATACACAGAGTTTTTACTGGTCTTTTTTGTGAAAGGAAGAAAAGGAGGAAAGAGGAAAGAAAAAGAAGGAAGAGAAAAACACAAGGCAATAGCCATGTATGATTACATCCTTTACATCAGGAATAATATTTTGCTCATTTTAATTTTTTGTGTGCTTTTCCTGAAAAAGAAATAAAAAGGCAAATATATTTTGGAAATTATAGACTAACTAATATATCTCTAATCTTCAGAGCAGCATTGAAGTAGCCCTCCTGTCCTCTGCTCCATGCCTCTTTTTTCAGGCTTTTTGTTTATCCATCAGTGAAGAAGTCCAGCCCTTGTGCTACAAATCAGCTGGAAAAGATCCTGCTCATGTGCTGTGAAAAAGTGCCTCTGAAGTATGCCCTGTACAGCAAAGGGAATGGTCCTTAAAGGCAGCACGTAGATTTATAAAGTATGACAGCAGAAACAAGAGGTGTTGGCTATTTTTTATGGGCAGCCATTAAAAATATGCCCTTATTTATCAAAACTGAGACAACGGTCATATAAATGGTTTCTTGGATTCAAGGTGAATCAAAGGAAAACTGTGTCCAGGAGGACAGAGATGCTCAGCCAGAACCACTATGGCATGGCCACATGACATACCCAGCGGCAGGCACGGGCTGTGAGTACAGCTGCCTGCAGACTCTGCCAAGGAGCCAGATGATGCTGGAAGAATATCTTTCACAGCTCTGGATCTAGCTACTCTTGGCTTGTTCTCTGGCTGCGGGAGCTGGAGCTCATTGCTGGGCAGATAAACAGAGAGACTAATAAAGAAGATGAGGAGCTGTTGATCATTTGAGCAAATTGGAGATGAGCTGTTAAGCAGAGGAGTGTGGTCATCCTGTGAAAAATCACCTGGTGGCTGACACTTGGTCCAGGATGAAAGTATGTGCATAACTCTTGGAATAAAACTCTCCTTTCCCCCCAAGCAGTCCCTCTCCCCAAATGATTAAATCCTGTGCATAATTACAAACGTGTAAAAAGCTCTACCTCTTTCATACACTGATTTTTTTCTAATTCCCATAATTGGCAAGCGGGTGTACATGGGGGAAAAAAGGGGAGAAAGCTTTGATTTTTTTTTTCATGCTGAAAACGTGCAAGCCCTGTGTGGGTTAGGTCCTTTAGATATTTAAAAAGATTGAAGCAACTTCAAAGGAGACGTTCTGTTCTATCAGGTTAAGTATATTTTAATACTACAGAGTCCTTTTTTTTTTCAAGAACGGAGATCTGTTCTCTTGAGGAAATAAAACATTCTGAAAGATTTTATCCAGAATGGTTTTTCATTGTTTTTAAAGAGACAACACAGTATTTCAAGCCTGCTGAAGCTGGTAAATGTCCCAATTTCTGTTTCTCAGTGCTGACTGCTTTGTGTTATCAGGTTGATAGTTGATAGTTATGTAAATCAAATTTTTTTATCAACAGACTGCTGGGATTTTTTTTGGAAACATGAAGGGAGAAGCATTTGGCAATAATGTTTTTATTTACCTGTTATGAATGCCAGAATGTTGTGGCTGAACAAGGTGCAGAGTGCCAGCCCTTCAGTTCACAGACACAAGGGAATTTTCCTAAGGAGGATTTGCTGAATTCCCTGCATATAACCCATAATATGATGGATTACCAGAAGGCAGAGCTATTCTCTCTCCAATGCAGGTGTCTGTTTGAGCTACCTCTCCTGCTCTGCCTGGTGGACTAAGTGCATTTCTCATGAGAAATGCACTTTAAATACAAACTTGAAATGTGTGCTGGGCAAATGGGAAGGAGAAAATTTAAAAGAAAGAGGCTGAAAAATCTTTGGAGGAGAGTCACAGCCACAGCTTGAAACAGTGGCATCAGGTGTAAGACATTGTGAAATGGGGGTGGAGTTGCTATGGTTCATGGCAAAGGCAATGCAAAGTATGGGCCCCATGGCCCCACAGCTTGTGATCTTCATGGGACTGCCCCTACAGGCTCACTGGAAAGAGTTGGTGCAGGTGGCAAAGATCTTTTCCAAACCCTGAGGGACATGGTGCCAATGGGGACGTGGGACTCTGCAGAGCAGTATTCCAGGTGGTATCTGTGTGGCAAATTCAGGCTGTGCATCATTCGATCTGTTTTGTAAGGAGGGTGAAAGGTAGAGGCCACGCTTCCATCTCCTGTTGTCAGCCCTGGCTTTGGCAGCAAAGCCTCTGTGTGGGTTTTGTAGCCAGCTGGTTTAACATCTGGGCAAGGAGTCTGCAGGGAAGTGACTGCCTCTTACCCTCTTTTCTCTCTTTTCATTGTAATCCAGATAATGAAAGCGACGAGTGGCTGGTCTGCCCCTAGTGAACCCCAAGGAGATCCAGCTGCCAGCTTCTGAATATTCTTGTTATTTTAGATTAACCTCCTGGCCTGTGTGCCTTTTGGGGCTCCAGACCACAAATGAGGCAGCAAAACTGCAATGCTTGAGCAGGATTGTTTCTTCCCTTCTCCTGGTTCATACTACACATAGTCTAGCTGGGATGCTTTAGTCTAGGAGAAAGTCTGGAGAGAGGCTCCTTGTCAGATCCTCCCAGTGTGTGGAGACAGTAACCAGAAGCATGGCACAGAGGACTGTTTTGCAGGTTTTCCTGTTTGCCATCCATCATGACTGGAAGGGTGGGGAAAAGGCTCTGTATTTGGTGAGGATGCACCTGAGTATGGATATGCAGGGGATATGGAATGGTGGAAATGGTGACTGTTCTCCCACTGGGTGTCCCCTCTCAGTCCATGGGAGGGGAAACTGATTTAGGGCGTTTGCCTGCTGGGATCAACACAGCCAGAGGACAGAGCATCCTGTCTCGTTAGATCCTGTCATTGCTAACAGTGGTTAAACACATGTTTTCATGTACAACGTAGTACGTCTCAGTTATCCTCAGTTATCTAGAGTCCTGTAGCTGAAATAAGGTCATGTCCCCAAAGTGTAATAATGGCTCTCAAAATTCTGCATTTTATGTTCTCTAGTCCTTCAGATCATTGGCAGGGAGATTTTATTTTTACCACTGCGGTGATTTTAGGCTAGAGTGGTCCTGGATCAAGTCTTGATGAGGCAAAATAAAGAAGGAAAAAAATAGCCGTCTCTGAGCTTCTGCAGTGCTCATGTATGCCTTACAATCTCTGCATGAAAAGTCTTAATGGTGCACAGCTATGAGCAGAGTACATATGCTCAATAAAACAGATGCTAAACATGTTTCCTTAAATAGATCTTTTGTTAATTCAGCTCAACATTGGCTCTCTGCTTGATCTGGGGGTCTGGTCTGTAATTCCTCCGATAAAGAACTTGCTGAAGATGCTACAGCTTGGCACAGAACTGTGATCAGGGACTTCAGCTTCCCTCATAAAGTACAGAAAAGGAAGTGTCCCAAAAAATAGACTATATATAAGTGATTGTAGATAGCCTCACGCCATAGTTTTCGTTGGAAGTTTTCATTTGACTGGCTTCATTCACACACTGGAACAGTGCAGCAACTGAAAGTTAACATTTCATGTAGCAAAACAGTCACTTTTTGCTGCTTACTTCTTGGCAGAGACATCTGGTTGTACCAAATTTACCCTATTACTTCCTGGATACCAGGTTATCCCACAGGAAGATATATTGGTAATTCTAGTAATGCAGACACTGAGTTAGCTGCACAAAAATTTATGGTTCATTCTGTTCTCGAAGTGGTCTGATATATAAAATATGTAAAATGATTTAAAAAGTCAGATAAATAACAGAGTGTGTGCTCTCATTATTCATCCTCATGTTTAATTTAACAACATCCTTCATTTTTGTAATTAATGTGACACTGCTACAGAATTTCCAGCTCGGAGCACTGCAGTGTCCAAAAACCAGAGGCGAGATCTGGAAGTTCTCCAATCCACGTGATCTGCTGCACATCTTTCACTTGCCAAGCCAGAGCTCTCAAAACATGGCTATGGGCTTGAGTTCTCAGTATGGGATTTCCATAGCTCGTGGGGCTGACCAGACCTGTGAGCTAGGAATGGGTGACGAAGGACTGCAGAAATCGAAACCCCCCCAGCCTGCAACCCCTAGATGCCCACCTCCTGTCTGTAGTAAGGGGTATGTCTCACCTCAGAGCAGAGTCTCTTCAAACTACTATTTAAATTTTTCTTACAGGATGGAACAAGGCTCATTATTTTTCTGCAAGAGGCATCTGGAACATGACGAGGTATCTGTTTCTTGCATGGTGGCCTCTTGGTTATGGCGGTTATCCAAGAAGTTATTGACCCAGGTTTGTTCTCTGCTCTGCAGGGGGGGTTTGAATCTATAGGTCACAAAAGACACAACTACCAGTTGATGAGCTTATGAGGGGGGGAGGAACATCGCAGGAAGAAAATGCCTTATACATGATTCTAGGGAGAAAGGACAGAAGAGGGAACAGGAATTGTAAGAGACAAGATAATTGTGTGAACCTCTGTAAAAGCCTCTTCAGGCTATTATAGAGATGAAGGGTACCCTCAACATCTCTTTTTCCAGATGCTTTTTAAAAGTAAGATGCCTCAGGGTGCATTTTGTGAGGACTTGAACTGCATCAGTGTTAGGTGTGCTCTGAGAGAGGGCTGTCTTGGAGAGGGCTGTGCAGGGAGCCTAGTGGTTTACATATTTTGTGTCTGCATCTTGTCAGTCTGTAAGGCAGAACTCCCTATATCTGGAGCAGATCTAGACTTGCCAGGAATCAGAACTCTAAGTTTTTAGAATGTTTAGAATGTTTAGAACAGGAAAGAGAATGATGACTGAATTTAGGGCTAAATTATTTCCAGGGCTAAATAGATTTTTAATGGAAGGGCGTTCAGTTTCACTGAAGCCCATTTTAGACACTCAAACCCCAATGAAATTACCCCTACATCAATGGAGTCTTTGGCCCTTGTGTAAATATTGCCAATACAAGTAGAGAGACTCACTAAACACAACTGTTTTGCAATGTAACATGAGCTGTAACATCAGACTTCAAAATGTTTAAGCTATCTGCAGCAGATTCTGTTCATCCCCGTTCCTGTTATCTCTCTTCAAAAAGTGCAGCTGATTGTAAGCAAACTTATTGAATAAATAGAAACAACGCAAGAGAATGAAAGTGTGGACAGTGGAGGCCACCTTGAAATCTTCCATTATCTCTTATATCACCAGTGTGGTACATGACAAAATATAAATGGATGAGGACAAGAGACTAAAGCAGAAAAGTGCCTGTAGTGGGAAGTGAGCTGCCCCAGCAACAAAATAGCAGTGTGGTGATCAGTCCAGTTATACCAGCTTCTTATCAATAATGGAGCTATTTTTTTCAGGTAGAGTAGCAGGGCTGGAAATAGTTTTTTTTCTTATGTAGCTGTATTCAGTTAAGGTTTTCTGTTAACACAGCTATGGACCATGTGTCTCTGTGAGTATCACTGTAGCATCACAGTGAGAATCCCCTGAGTTAGTGGGCAGCTTTTGAAGCACCATGTGAGAGACAGTTAGCTCAGAGTAGCCCTGGGGCATTAACTGGTTTTTTATGGTATTGTCTTGTGGAAATCTGATAAGCAAGCAGTCAAGATGATGTTATATTGGAAAATCATTTCCAATTCCGATGCTGAGTATTTTACAGGTGACCCAAATATCTTATGGTTTTATTTTTCAGCTGCAAGGAAAGACTAAGAAATGAAGAGTAGTCTTTTGGGGTTGGATTTAGGTTTTTTTTTTTTTTTGGTCCCTTCGGGCTATGAGATGGTAATTTTGAGGCTGTTTGGAGGGCAGTGAACTCTTACTTTCAAATGACCTGCTAAGTATTTAGTGTGCCTTTTGGCCACTGTCAGTAAAACAGAAAGAGATTTTCAGAGGAAGAGAACAAGATCTTAATAGTGGGTAATGGAGTTGGAAGTCCCAATAGCAGGCTGTTGAGATGCATTAACCCCATTTATTATAGGAAGATTCATCAGGAGAGAAGACTAAATGGGCAAACCTGGGAAAATGTATTAAAATAAATAATTAAAAAGATAACTTTTAACTTACTGTGTTCACAGACTTGGTGTTTCATGGAACAAAACAAAAAAAAGATTTTTGCAAAAAGTGTGTTCCCAAAACAGTGTTATGTGTGTATGTGTTATGATTCCGTTTTTTCCCCCAGCCTTTGAATTAATTAGCTACCATGTTGAATTCTAAGTGCAATAATTAAGCAAATTAATGCTGCAGTGAAGTTATTAATGAGGTAAAATATGCTAATATGCTTTCGATAAAGAACTCTCTTTTTCTCTCTTACCAAGAAACTGGAAAAGCTCTTTTATTTCGGGCCAGACATCTTATCTGGAGTTCTTAGAGAGAGGGTACTCAGTCATGTGTCAGTGAGCAAATGTTTAAAACAGGGGTTAATATCTGCATTTTTAGATATGTATAAAACCTTTCAGAAATGTTGCAGTGACAATGAAGTTATCAGCCTGGTTTCTAGCAGCGTCAATAATGAGGAAAGGAAGGTGTTCTGTGACCTGTACTTCCATTATGGAAGAGGACAATACCTATTAAAGGATTGCTATTTTTATGATGATATTTTAAACATTCAATTCATATAAAGCAGTGAAGGCAATTATTACCATGGCATAATAAAAAAATACATTTTTCTATTCAGTGTGTCTGATGCCATTATGTTTTCAGATTGTAAAAAAATATTCTGCATTGAAACATGATGGTAATTATTTAGTGGCTTGGAAATATGTGTGTGTAGCAATCATAATTCTAATAATAACTAGTAACTGGTTTCTGTAAACTTTGCCCAAGTGTTTGGATGTGGACATGTAATCTGTAAAGCCATTTAAAACATGACAATAAAAGACAGTTCCTTGAAATGCTTAATATATCCATCTATGGAGAAAGCCAGCCATGTTATAACTTAGAGACCCCTTGTATGGCTGCTGCTTTCTCTGGCTCTGCCTAATAATCACTTCTTTTAATCCCAGATAATACAACAGACACTGCATTTTCCCCAACTGATTTCTTGTTTATAAGCAGATTCTATGACTTTTAGGTATTGCTCCTCTGTGAAAATTTTCGGCCTCTTCTCTTTCACTCCTTACTTATCCCTTGCTGTACTTTATGCTTCGTGCTATTTGCATCAGTTTGGTCATCATTTCCAAATGCTGAAGGGCTTCTAACTGGTTCAAAGAGGCCCTCGAGCCAAGCCAGGCAGCTGTGTTCATTAGTTTCTTGTTTTTGTGTTTCATCCTTTTTTTTTATAATTTTATTTTTATGTTCAGCAGTATACATGCCTTGGAGATTTTCTTATCAATCTCATGAAAAGATGTATTCTTGCTACCTCCCAGGATTTCATTTCCTTCCTTTAAACCTTCAGGATATTTTCCTGCTCATTTTCTGACATGTCTTTTGTTTTCAAATATTCTGTTAGCAGGTCTCTTTTTGGTACCGAAATAACCCCTTGGACATATTTTAGTTATTTTGCAGTCACAAACAGTGATTCAGGTAACATTATCTACCGTTTCTTAACTCTACACCAAGAATAATCTCCTCTCTTTACATGCTTATTTCCTGAAAATGCTAATTTTAGAGCATTAAAGTGGTGAGAAACCATTTCTCTAAATTTTCTCCCTGCAGGCAGTTTGACCGGCTTACTGGACAGTGGTTGAAGGTCCCTGTTTAAAAAAAAAGTTAGGAGTTTTCTGCTGCTTTGATCTGTAACTGCAACATCTACTTCCCTTTAACTTGTTCCAAGGCTAGCAGTTCATCCATATATTTATATCCTTGCGGGCTGGGATCTGTATCAAATGGTCTGTGCTGTTTGGATCTCATCATTCAACATTTTTGCATTACTGGGGCAACGGGTTTCATTTAATTACAACATTACTCACCCATGTGTTTGACCTCACCTGCCTTTCTGGTGCAGGCTGACTGGGGCATTATGCATCTCCACTCTTCTTGCCGTTTCTGCAGTGCCGTCTTCTGCAGGTCCAAAACTTCTTGCCTGTTTTCTGCTTTTGGATTGCTCTCATTCACATTTGGGCATTTTCAGGGTTTGTCCCTGATGAGGAACTAGCTCCAGTGAAGGATCTGTGTGTTCACATGTTAGGAGGCACATTGCTGTTTGGTGCCCAACAGTCCAGCCAAGAGGTCCCCATGCTGTCTGGTGAGACTTCTGCATGCCAGAGCTATGGATTGAATAGCCTTGTACATTGGGGCCTCAAAAGCTCGTTGGCATTGATGGCTGACATCCAGTCTCGTGGAATTAAGATAGACTGAACTGCAGTTTATACCACCCTATATTCGGGTATCTAAACATCAGTAGTGGGTCTAAAAGCCACATTATGTGGACAGTATGGGTAATTTTAGTAAATTTTCTTTTGGTGGAGGTTTTAGAATATGAAAATGTTGTTTTGAAACCTAAGTAAGAGGACATGGGAGGATGTAAAAGAGCAGGAGGAAGTACCTGGTGACATCTGGCAGGTAAATTGAATAGGGCCAGGACATTTCTCCCTTATGGTCTGACTCTGAAAATACTATTTGTGCCTTTATCTGGTCTTGTGCAGCAGCTTGAGTACCCAGCTACGGCATTTGGTGTTAGTATTATTAGTGTGGCCATACTCTGGTTAAATTTGGATTGTTGCTGTTTGTTTGTGTTCCTGAGTGCCTTGGAATCTTTGGTGTGGATCCGGACCTTGCTGTGCTCCCAGTGCACAACAGCAAAATGAAAAGGTCACCTCTGAAGTAAAGAGTTCATACTGTATAGAGCTCAGGTTTACACATATCAGCCTCTTTCCCCTGAAGATTGTCCTCTTGGTTAAACATGAGAGCTCTGATATCAAAGACTGAAGGTCTTTTAATTCAAAGGATATTGTTCTATAAAGTAAATAGTGGCAGAGCCTGAAGAGGGTCTAAGTGACCTGGGAGTAAATACGCCAAGAATGACTGCAGTCTTTTGTATATTGGTTTGCTTTTCTGTATGATTTTCTTTGATCCAAAATGTGTTGCTGCTTCATTTATTGTGGAGGTTCTCACATGATTTCCTTAGTCAACAGCAGAATTCCATCAGGAATTCATTAGACAGTGTTTGTACGATGTAAAACTCCATCTAAGTGATCCTATCATTATTTATATTGGGTCTGATACTGCAAACCCTTAGTCACATAAATATTTCCTAGGAAGGCAGTCAACTAATGTGACAGAGAGGACTGCAGCATTGAATTTAAATTTGCACTGCTAAGGTAGCAGTAAACTTTTTCCTTGATACATGTGACTTTTGTTATTAATCCTAATTTTTGGGTATTTTTTTCCTATTTTTTTAATTGATCATGATGAACTACACTTCTATATTTTGCACTATGCACACTTCTTTAAAAATACTTTAAGGTAAGTAAGGAACACCTTACTTCCTTACTTTTCATGTTACAGCAACTGACTATTTAAAACCTTTATCTGTACTTTGTTTTATGTTCTCTGCAATAGTTCCCTTCTGTAGCCTCAGAAGATACAGTGTATATATACATACATATATATATATATATGTTGTATATATCTATATACACAGATATAGTCTATCTGGACTTTTTTAAGGCCTTTGACACAGTTTCCCACAACATCTTTTTCTCCAAATTGGAGTCATATGGATTTGATGGGTGCACTGTTGAGTGAATGAGGAATTAGTTGGGTGCTCTTATGCAGAGGATAGAGGTCCAAAGTTCAATGTCCAGCTAGACCTTGATGAATGGTGGTGAATGGTGTCTGTCAGGGGTTCGTAATGGGACCGGTACTGTTCAATATCTTCATCAGTGGCACAGGCAGTGGGATTGAGTGCACCCTCAGAGAGTTTGCAGATGACACCAAGCTGAGTAGTACAGCTAACATGCCTGAGGGACAAGATGCCATGCAGAGGGATCTTGACAGGCTGGAAAAGTGGGGCCATGGGAACCTCATGATGTTTAACAAGGCCAAGAGCAATATGCTGCACCTGGGTTGCGGCAACCCCTGGTAAGATCAAAGGCTGGGGGATGAACAGATTGAACGCAGCCCTGCAGAGGACTTGGAGATCCTGATGGATGAAAAACTGGACATGACATGGCAATGTGTGCTCACAGCCCAGAAAGCAAACTGCATCAAAAGCAGTGTGGCCAGCAGGATGAGGGAGGTGATTCTGCCCCTCTACTCCTCTCTGATAAGACCCTGCCTGAAGAGCTGTGTCCAGCTCTGGCATCCTCAGCACAGGAAAGACATGCAGGTCTTTGGAGCAGGTCCAGAGGAGAGTCACAAAGATCATCAAAGGGGTGGAACACCTCTGCTGTGAAGACAGGCTGGGAGAGTTGGAGTCTTTCAGCCTGCAGAAAAGAAGGCTCTGGGGAGACCTTATTGTGGCCTTTCAGTACCTAAAGGGGATTTGAATGACAGACACAAACTTTTTATCAGGGCCTGTTGCAATATGGTAAGGGGTAATGGGTTTCAATTACAAGAGGGTTGATTTAGAAGCAAAATAAGAAACAAATTTTTTACAATGAGGGTGGTGAAACACTGGCACAGGTTGCCTAGAGAGGTGGTAGATATCCCATCCCCGGAAACATTCAAGATCAGGTTGGATGTGGCTCTGAGCAACCTGATTTAGTTGAAGATGTTGCTGATCATTGCAGAGGAGTCGGACTAGGTGATCTTTAGAGACCCCTTCAATGCAAACTATTCTATGGTTCTATGATTCTGTAGTCAGTGATGGTCCAACACACATGTCAACCTTATGTGATACTGTTTGGGTTATTATTGTAGAACATACCATTTCTGAGGTCATAGTACCCAATTATTTGGCTGACAATGCAAAGAGAGAAAAGGTATGTTCTACAAGTAGGGTAACAAAACAAGAACAAAGAGCTTTTTTTTTTCTCTTAGAAAAGCACAGCTGTAGGACATTTGGAGATGGAGGAGTGAGAACACATCCTTTCAGTTTAAATGGAGTTAGAAGCTCTTCATCTCAATGGTAGGTGAAACAGTCTAGTTGCAGTGAAAGTTGAAGCTGGTGATTCTTTTCAGCATTAAGGTCTGAGATGTTGGTTGGATGAGGTGACCTCAGAGGTTCTTTCCAAGCTAAGGATTCTGTGGGGATTTATTGCTAAATCTAGGTTGGAAATTACATTAGATGTTTCTTTTGGCTTAAAAAAGTACTGCCACTCTTATACGTGCATGTGTGCACAAGTAAAAGTGGGAATAATCTTACTGCAGCTAGTGAATATTTTGGCTCTGTGTACATGAGGGACCATGACACTTGTAATGGATAAAAGTTGCTCCAGGATGCGTACTGAATCTTTGCTGGAGGCAAAGGCTTTCCAGTGAGGAGGGTATCGTATAACCAATGAAGACTATTTCTGTTCTTCAGAACACACAGTTCATCTTCTTACAATATTTAGTTTGAGACAGGTGGCATAACAGATTTACCGTGCTACTGCTTCACTGCAGTGTTGAGCTGAAAGCTTTGTCAAGCGCTGGAGAATTACTTTTGAGGAGGAAAGCTCATGTGAAATAGTTATGATAGAAGAAGTCTCACCAGGGATATAGAGGGACCTGGCTTCCATATGTCTTCATAAAACCACTTGACAATGGTCCTCTTGATTCTGAGCTTCCATAAAACCATATTCCTCACATGAACATAATGAAAAAAAAATACCATCTGTCAGTCTGCAGACACTGAGTATCACAGAGAAGAAATAAAGCATTAGGTCTTAGAAATGCACGTCTTGCTGAGGCACCCCTGGGAAGCTTGGTCCATGTATTAATGTTGAGTACAGTTGGCGTATGAGGGCATAGCAATGATTTCCCATCCCAACCGCCACACATCTTTTGCCCATCTGGAGCACAGTATGGTTAAACTTATGGTGACTGAAGGATCTATGAATGACTCTAAATGCATGCAGTGAAGGTTCCTCCTTAGACAGTTGCTTGCCTGCCACTGTCAGAATCCCTCATGCTGTGATGGATGGCATGCTGGCAATGACAAATCCTTGCACTGATGGAACTGCACCATGTACATGGATTGTGGCTGGCTGTGTCCCCCTTAATCTGATTGTTCTATATGCACAAGTGCTTACAGGCTGGTAATTTTATTTTAGCACAGGTTGGTCTGCACTGGGCCAACCGCATATGTCTTGTTGCCTGTCTACAGCACAGTTCAGGGCACCTTATAAAGAATATCTGTTTGCATTTTAACTGGCTGAGACATAGACTTCAATTTTGTGTGCTCCTTTGCATCTAGGCAATAAATCTTGTAATAGCTTAACTTTTTATATGAATGCTGCCTCAGGCAAGGACTGTGTGGCCTAGAAAGCAGGAGGTTTAATATTTTATAAAATCTCCAAATGCTGTTTTGCTGCTGCCTCTCCTTGAGCGAATGGCAGCCACAGTGGTTTGATAGACCTCCAGACTCTGAACTGCATCAGGAAACAGAAATAATTGTGGACCATCTCAGTTAGCTGACATTACACTGAAATCAGACACTGGGGGAAAGTGGTTTGAGTGGAAACATTCGAGGAAATCACAATCCACTTGGGGAATAAAAAAAATCTGGAAAAAACCCCCACCCACAACCCCAAAAAACTGTGCCCTGCAGGTGAATCATTTGAGGGAAATTAGTCACTTGTCACAAGTAGTAGCAGGGCTGGGGTGTGTGTTGAGCTAGGTAAACAGTTCATGTGAAGGCAGACATGAGATAAAACAGTGAAGTCAACAGCCTGGTTTTGTACTTTAGTGGTGTTAGAACTTTGAATTGTTGAGGGCCCATTACTGTGGTGACTTTATTTAGTTCTATTAGGCACCATCATGCAGCAAACCCCTGGAGGGGGTGTTGACTTTGTTATTCTGGAGGAGTACCTTGCATCCCCCAAAATAGAAATAATTTCCTTGATGTGTGTGGGCTAGGATTGAGCTGTGTGACAGTGGCACTCACAGGCTTCATCAATGACATTCATCAACACTGACTTGGGGCTGCTTTCGGACTTTGGTGCATTTGAGGCCCTTTTGTCTTCCTCAATTGTCTCTCTGGTCTCAGAACAGAGCTTTGAATAAGCCAAATGAAAAATAAACCACTCAGAATGAAAAAAAGCCAAGAGACTCCACGATGAAGCTTGAAACTGTAGTAATTTGCATCTTTCCAGACACGAAATATACCTTTCTTGAGGTAAGAAACTTGTGTCCTCTGCTCTTGGTATCTTATGCAATATATTCCCAACAATGCAACACATGAAGTAGTATCCCGTGATGGTGTAGTCCAGTGATTATACCTTGGCTATGGGCTGAAGCTATTGTTGGCATGACTTGGGTCAGGAGAGCACTAACATATGTTCGCCCCATGGAATTCCACAGGATTGAGTGAAAGGGAGGGAGAAGGTATGGGGTTGTACCTTCCCCTCTACCCCTTTTTGGTGTTGTTGACTATGATGTCATATGATATGGTTGCATCCTCTCACCAGTTTTCTCCCTCAAAATTACTAAAGCTGGCCAGGATAGGCATTAGGGTTCACTTAAATACATGAAATGAAACACAGGATTAAATGGTTAGCAGAACTCTATTTATACAGCCCCTCTGGAGACTGGAATGAATTTGAGACAGAAACTCACATTGCCATTTGTGACCCCTGATTGGAATCTCTCGTTTTAAGCATAAGCTGTGGTCAGGGCAGAATCCAGTATTTCAGAATCTGAATGTATTTCATTCCTGTGTGTGTTTTTTTGGTTTGTTTGTTTGTTTGTTTGTGTTTTTTTGTTGTTGTGTTTTTTTTTTTTTTGTTTGTTTTTTAAACAATTGTTGTTCTGACCACATTTTCAACAGAGCCACCTGATGGTAAGCTAAAATGGACAGAATCATTTCTTGGAATTTGACAGTTCCAGGTGGTATTACTTACCAGTTGAGAAAGTTAGCAGATGTGACAATTTGTACAGATTTTTCTCAAAAATTTGCCAGCTGGGGAAGAGATAAATGGCTCTTGAACATGCTTCACTTATTCATTCCTAGGAACTGAATGGGGTAAAACTTGGAAATGTGTTGGGACTAAGGTCTTTTACAAAGGTTGGGGTAGGGTACCTTTGGAAAGTCACTTTACCTTTCATGTGGGTGTTGCATTCCGGATTAAGCTATAAACTGCCCAGAACAGTTACATTTTTATTTAAGACTTTTTAAAAGCCTTTTGATTTGTTATAACCTCTAATTAGCACCTGGAGAAAGAGTTGCACACTCTTCTCTAAGAGAAATTCTTTTTAATTTAGTGAGAAAAATGAGATATTTTGACAAAAGGTTTTTACAGGAGTAAAATACAATCAAGAACAAAAAGCATTTTGCTACAACATTCAACATCAAGACCCATTCCACAGGAAACACCCACTAAAACAATCCATATACCAACTTTAATAAAATACAGTTTATTGGTTTTAATCACGAGAGAAAGAAAAAAGTAAAAGAAAACAGATTAAAAGGAATAAAGAAATAGAGAAGACAGAGAGAAGGAGAGAAAGGAGAGAACAGTTACCAACAAGATTCAATGATTCACATGGTGGCGACTGGGGAGGGAGACCGCAGGAGTCTCATGTATTTATGGAATTCAGTTTTCCCTCCCAGGCAGGATATCCAGTCAGTGCCTTCCAGGCCAGAGTGAGTTGTGCTGTAGCCAGTCACAGACTCCAGGGGTGTGGTGTGGTTGGGCTGCCAGGCAGCTCTGCCTTGACCGACAGCCCGGCTGCAGAGCCTGCAGCTCTGCCGTGTGCTCTGGGTGGGCAGCAGGCCTTGCCTTCAGCTCTGCCCTGTGCCCTCAGCACAGGCCTGATGTGCAGTCCTGACCACGGACCTGCAGGTCCAGGCACAGCCCTTCCTCACATGCACACACACTCACAGTGAGTTGGTTCTGACTCGTATCAATAATTCAGTGAGATTTGGATCCAGGGTCTCACAGTGGGTGCTGGATGAGGAGTCACCAGGAGGCTGAGCTGGCAGTTCAAGGTGCTAGGGCTTCAAGCTTCTTTTTTCTGTACTTCCTTCCAACCCTCTGTTCCTACTTTGTATTTTCATACCAGTGCAACTGCTCAGCTTGGTTCACTGTTGCCTCTGCTTTCTGCACATCCTACCTTTCATTCCTGCACGGATCCTTCATGTGTTTCTCCTCCCTCTGATGTTAGCCTCTTGCAACAGACACCTTGAGATACCAGGCCTACAAGACATCCTCCATGGAGCTTGCTGCCTGTGTGAAGATAGTAGTGGCAGGGGGCTGCAAATGACACCAGAGAGAAATGCCAGACAATTAACAATGCAAGACTTGCTCAACCTGGACTCCATCTAGTCTCTCTCTCTTCCCTTCCCCCTCCTTCTCCCTGCTTCTTTCTTGGGGACTTTGTCCTTTTTTCTGGAGCTGTGCTTGGCATGTTGATGCAGGTCCAGTGTGTGAAAAAACAGGCTGGGTCTGGTTCTGCATTTAAGGGGGATTTCTTTAGAGCCATCTGCCATCTCGAAAATTAGAGCAGGGAAAGGTCATTGGGATAAACCGATTTGCTAAACAAAACGGTTAACAACTCATGAATAAAACTTAAAAAAAAAAAAAGAATATCCTGACAGGAGGGGCAAAATTATAACGAGAAAGAAACACACCCCCGAAAAAACATAGCCTGCCCACACTGATCTCCACCCATCCCTTTCCAGTTCATTTCCACTCTTTTCGGGGAGGGACTGGTCCCCCTCTTTACTTCCTTAGCCCCTCTCCCTCCTCCTTCTGAGCCCCCATGCCCTTGTGTATGCCTTGGGAGAGAAGGACTTGCAATCTGTGCTGGGAATGTGGCCGTGAGCTTCCTAATGACTTTCCAGTGGTAATGTCCAGGGGGCTTTATGCCTCCCGTTAGCAACTCTGAAGCAGCAGCAGTAGCAACCAAATCACTTTTGTCCCTTGCTTGCTTCAGTGATGCCTCCTCCTCCTCTCTTTTGCTGAGTTTCTTGCAGGTCACTCACAGGAGCAGTGAGCCTGCCCCTGTGCAGACAAGAGAGAACACGCAGCCCTGCACAGGCACAAAAAGCAGCAAAATCCTCCTTCTTCCCCTCCCCCATTTCAGCTCTAAGGAATAATAAGGATTATAGGGAAAGCTGGCTGTTGGAATATGGCTCAGTGGCCATGTTGGCCACAGCAACTGTGCTGCTTATCTGGGCTCAGCTGACAAGAGAGCAACCTACCTGAGATGGAAAGTAGGAGGTCAAGGAATCTCACCAATCCCCCATCACTTGCTTTTGTTTCTGTCCCCCGCAATCAGTTATCTACATTCCCTGATGAAACCTTAACACAAGCAGTAGATGGTTTCTGTGTTTGCTTACTGCTCTGCAAAGCCTGCCCTAAGCAGCAGTTCTCAGGGGTCTGTCCACTAAAGGAAGAAACCCTTAAAATGGTTGCTGTCTGCAAGACCCGCTAGGGGCTATGGCTCTTCTCTTGGAGGTGGCTGAAGAGAGCCCCTAAACACCCTGGCAAGAATAAAGCTCTTGCAAAGAGCACAGTGAGGCTGTTCAAAGGGACTTTCTTTAAGAGTGAGCGCCATATTGCCCTTCTACCCACACAGAGTTGCTCTGGATCCTTGTCCTTGCCCTGCCCTGTAAACCATCAAGGTCAAGATACAGACCTCATTATCTTCCCCTTAGGTCTACAGGAATGATGAGAAGTGGCCTCAACCTTAAAAAAAGGGGCCTAAAACATCCAGTGCCTAACAGATGCATGCTTGCCTTTATATGGGCGATGAGGGCTCAAAGGGGCCATGTTTGATTTTCTTCCACTGTGTTGTTCTTCTTACCACAAGTTTGTGATGGAGGAAAAACTCCCCTCAGCTCTGGCAATTGCCAGAGAAACTCAGGCACCATTTCTGCAGGGTTTTATTCATGTGTGGCCAAAAAAGCCAGAAGTATTATGGAGTGGGAGGTCTGGAGTCAACTTCTTAATTCACCAGGCTGTTCTGGCAAGCAGCTGGATGGGCTTGCTTCCTCCTCAAACCGTGTGGGGACAAAGCTATGCCCTACCAAGGCTGTGGGAAGAAGGTCTGAGAACGCTAAGGTGTGGAAATGAGAAGCTAAGGTGTTGGGAGATGAAGACAATGGGGTTATGGTGTGTAATCGGGCCTGGATCCCATCCGAATCACGTGGTTACATCATGGATCAGAATGGCTGGCTCTACTCCCATGGTCCAGCTCGTGGCTCACCAAACAACAGTTTAAGGTGGAGAGCATTGCCTAAGTTGCTGAAGGAAATTCCATGTGGGCTATTATGTAAGTTCTTTCTAAAGCTACTTTTTTTTGGTATGTTGGGAAAAGTAAGAGCAAGTTAACAAAATTTCCCATTTATTTATCTTAAGTCCAATGACATCAATAGAAAGACATCCATTCAGCCAGTTTCTTTATAATGTCTTTTAGTGTATGCTCTTTTCTCTTTCCTTTCTCATTTTATTTAGTTTTAGAATGGTTAAAAAGAACAATATTAGGGGAAAATGGAAGTACTTGACTGAAAAGAACTAATGAATATTGTTATAGCTATTGCTGTAGCAGGGCTCAGCTTTTCTATTGGTCTTGCAAGTGCAAGCATCAAACTGCCAGAGCAGACAAGGAAGGTCCCTCTGCCCATGCAGAGGCTTTATCATCAAACTGAAGTGAGCAGAAAGGCATTTTCTCTGCTTTTGTTTAACTTCCCAGTGTAAATGAAGTTGGCCTACATTGCTGATATGCACCTATATCAAACTCATACTTGACTTTATGAATTGTTTATAGAATTCACACCATGAATTTTGCATAAAATAGATGCAGAAGAATTGTGCCTTCACTATATTTGCTTTTCCATGGGTAAGGTGGTGAGTACTTAATGTTTAATTGATTAACAAGCAGGACTGTCTAACATATTTCTTTTCTAAAATGCACAGTGTAAAACCAAGAATCTGTAACAACTAAGGTCAAAACACAATCAGGAGAAAAATCTCAGGAAACTTGAACTGTAGAAGCATTTATAAGGAGAAAACTTCAAACCAGGTGATAACATAAATGAATGTTGTCCCTGGATTAATTATTACTCTAATTATGCCTCATTTTCCCTCAATTCATCCTACAAAAGAACGTATAGCTACTTACTGCTGTTTTACGTATCCAGGTGATTTTTCTTTCGGTTTTGGGAAGTAGAATATGCGTTTAATATGTTGCTTACTTGCTTTGATCTTTGACAGTCATTAATATAATTTCAATTTTTGGACTTCCTTGCTTATATTTAAAGTATTAACCCTGAAACATCATTTTTCTCCAGGGAGGTGATTGCCCCTGACTTGATCTATTTAGAGTTGGAAAGAATCAAAGAGCCCTACAGGGTTGTGGCAAAGCATTCGAGATAAGTGTTTTCCCCCCATGTATTACTTATTTATTAAAGCTGGTGGAGCATAACTAAAATGGAGAAAAAAGACCAAAGAAATACAGAATACAATGGCCTTCAGATTTTAATGGTACATACGGCTAGAAGCAATTTCTAAATTATTAAATAAATCGATTTTATTCTTGCAGTCACCCTCCAAGGTGTTTTTGTCAGCCTTATTATGTTCATCTTCAGTGCTATTCAAAATCACTTACAGAGAAACATGCTTGTCTTGGCCACAATTCTTCAGCCCTCCTATTTAAACATGAGATTTACATTACAGGTGCAGCATTCTTTCTGTTTCTTTTTCTTTTTAAGCCTTCATTTTTCTTTTCCTCAGTCAGTTCTCCCTATGTTTGGTTTCTAGGCCTAAAGACAAGAGGGTGGCAGGCTGACAAACCTGTAGGTAGCCCTGTTCCCATTTAAAATGCAAGACCTGTTGGCTACAAACATTTTTTAAGATAATATGTGCAGCAAAGTCCTGCTTTTACTGTTCACAGAGGACAACAGGGCACAAAGTGTTAAAGAGCATATTTGTGACAGTGGGGTTGTAGATAAAAGGTTACTGCACAAAGAAAAATAGTTAAAAAAATATGTGATTTATCATTTAAGTGGTTCTGTGCTCTCTCACTCTCTCTCTGTGCAGACGCGCACTACATAAAATCCATTTGCTCAGCTTTTCCCATGAGTAATCCAGCCACAGTGGTTTGGAGCAAAAATCTGAAGAAGCAATTGAGAAAATTCCGGTATTGAAAGTTATTATTAAATGCTCATCGATAAACCAAATGTGCTGGTGTGCTGAGAGTGGGAGAGGAAAGTAGTAAAGTATTTATTTCCTGAAGAACAACTTTACAGTCTCCAGCAATTAAAAATGGATAAAGGCAGAGTATTCCTTTCCTTCCCTTCCCCCAGTTGTCAATAGTGCCTATGCTCAGCACACCGAAGCAGGGAAGGAAATTGGGAGCAATTTTTGCTGCTGCCTTTATAGAGGAGAGGGAAGACGCTCTGCTGAGGATGAACACTTCAGGACACTGGCACGAGGTGTACCTTTTGTGACCATTCTCTCCACTGACATCTTTGCTGGAGTACAGATTGGGAGAGGTCTGTGAAGAGATGAGTGCATGGAATTCAGAGGTGAGGTAGTTCACAGCACATGACTAGAGGTTGTGCTTTTAAACAGGGTTTCTTTGTACATGCAAAAACATCACTAGTGTTCTGCTGCTTCCTGTGTGGGTTTACCACAGTGAAACAGAGCACAGTGGTACTTAAAATAGATGACTACCTCTCTAGAAAATATAGGCCCACTGTGTAGCGTTCTTCCAGCTGACTCTTTGCTCATTGTTTTTTCCGAGATATGTAATTTTTATTATTACACACTGTACCCATAAATAATATGCAACTTGAGAAGGAATGAAAACATTCCTCAGCTCAATTAAAAAGCAGGTTATCTCAAGGCTAGAACTGTTGCCAAGTACATAATGGCTGTTTCACTTTACTGCCACAATCACTTTATTGCCAGAACCAGGCTCATTACTTTGGGCTACTGTGCATCTCAAGGCTTTGCTCTGAGTAATGAAGAAGCTGGGTAGCTGCCTCATCTCAGGAACTGCTCTGGGAGACACCACACCCCTTGCACACCTCCCTGCTTCATCTTTGCTACAGGGGACAATAATTCACTGTTAATCTATGGGCAGAAAGTTACATCAAGCCTTGATGTGCTGAGCAAGGTGTTTGGGAGCAGAGCCCATTCTCCACTTCTCTTTATTCCTTCTCTGCTTCTTTGCCCTCCCTCCAGCCCCCAGCTCTGTGGCCCCTGCTCACCAGTTTTCATCCTGTCAGATACACGGTGCAATAAGTGTGGGCTAGGCTGGAAGCCTGAAAGTTCCTCTTCTCTTGTGTAGTTCCTTACCTTAAGTCACAGTTGAATCCCCAGCTGTGGGGTACAGAGTGGGATAGCTGTAAGAACAGACCCACACCAGTGGGTGTGGTGATGTGCTATCTAAATCTCTTTTACTTAGCACAATGAGTTTGGTGGGTAGATAGTGATTTTTTTATTCCAAGAATTCCTTTTTATCACATACAGATGCATGACACACATGAATCAGAGCCCCAGCCTCATCCAGTCTAGACCAGCAGCCCAGACTCCAGAGGGCAGATGCTTCCTCTAGCAGAAGGACATGTCGGGTCCTTTGTGGCAGCTCAACCCCAACACAGGGTGGTTCCACCTTGGGCAATAGCTGCCTCACTGTGTCAGCTGTCCTCATACATACGTTCTCCTGCCCCCGGGAGACTGCTGGTTTTAACTATTTATTACTTTCTAAATTAGACTGTTGGCATAAGCTGCCAATGACTTTGCTAATTACATTGCCCCAGGCCCATCTCTTTGACTTACTCCTTACTAAGGCCAATTAGCAGTTGCCAGAGCGGTTTCTGTCACCCGCTGGCCGCCCCAAATGTGAGTTCAGCAACAATTATATAACAAAGTTCACCTAATACTTGGTTTCTTGGATCATTATTTCAGTCAGACAGCGCTGGGGAGATGCAGATATGGTGCTTTTGGGGAAGCTGGAGCCTATGTGATGGCTCAGGACTTTCTCAATAGACATCTCATTCACGGTTTTGAAAGAAATGTTTAGAACCCAACCTGGTCCTCTTATATTTCAGCCTTCCCATGACTTCTTTTGAATACTTTAAAACCGACTTGAAAGCAGACACAGGACAAGGTTCATCTGCCCTGCTCATGAACCCATGGGGATTGCAACCACTTCTCCCTGAACATGAAGTAATATCACACAAATTGCTCTTAGTGATTGTAACAGACAAACTGATGGTTTTCCTGCCTCCATGTAAAGTTGTGCAGGAGATACATGAAGATAAAACACTGGCATGGAGCAAGAGAGGGAGAATGTGTGTTTCCACCCTCTTCATGCAGTCCCTTAATTATGTGATTGCACTGCTTATGTTTATGATATCAGTGGCAGAGCTGGATATAAGCTAGCCCATCTGCTAGCAGGGCAGCAACAGCAGCAAAAACTTTGTCCAGGGTTTGCATGACCCTCACTGCACACTACAGACATGGGATTTACTTCCATTTTTATTTGTCAGCCAGCAGGCGTGAGAAAGGAGGCATGGTCAAGACTGGGGAAGGAGGCAACTGGCAAGGATGCCCTTTTACCTTTCACCCAGAATACAGATAAATAGGATAATGATGGGGCTAAGAAGGAGATCTGATCTAGAACAACGTGGCTTTTGCCCATGAGAGTGGCAATGGCAAAATGATTTATTTAGGTTTTCAGGCGGTGGGGAACTAGTCATGATTTCAACAACAGTTTTGACAGAACCAGTTGGAACAGCCCCATTGCACTCACACCTCAGAACTGCAGTCTGCACACCAGCAGAAAATTAGTTCTAAGGATATATAGTTTAATGTCACCAGACCTTTCCCAGCTGGAGCAACAAAATGGCTACTTAGGATATACAATAAATTCCATTCCTTCAGGACTGCAGCACTGGCAACTAGTCCCCAGAGGTTCACTTCACTATATTACTTCATGCATTTGTTTGTGTAGGCCCAAATAAAGTCTTTGCATATGACTTTGAAAGTAATTTACAGTGAGAACTGTAGTGTTCGCTAAATATTCCTGGTGCTAAATTCTTTACAGGGAATCATTTGAACATGATGATATCCTTATCCACTTTCAAAGGCAGAATTGGAGAAGTTTTAATGATAGCCACTGTCTATGCATTTTATGCATTTGGCTGAGTTTTTCAAAGCATGTAGGTAATGAGGACATCCAATTCCCATTAATTTTAGAGGCACCTTAAAAGGCTTTATAAATTTCAGCCTTTATGCTCTAGCCAAGAAGGGAAGATTGATTTCCATAGTGAGAAAAATTTTAGCAAAGTACTGATAACGTACTGTAATAATTTCCATGATAGCTCACAGAAAAATTAACCTCATTATCTGCACTATGTATGAATTTCTCTTCTTAGTGGCTTACCTTGCATATCAAGGTAGTTGAAGGTTATGATTGCTGTGTGGTTGATGTAACATTAAGACTGAAATTGCTGAGTACTTATCTTTTTTTTTTTTTTCTGCTATCCTCCTGGACTCAGGAAGTTGCTTAGATTGCTTTACAGAGCAATGTCACTTGGGTTGGACTAAAATTTGTTTAGGAGACAGCTTCCTATTTCTAGGGATTCTAGACATCTTTTGTAGGAGTTGAGATTTTTTTGGCAAGATTTTTTCAGTTCAGATCTGTTCAGCTTTGATCACTTTTGACCACTCTTTTTATAGTATTTTCTTCTTCCCCTAGGTTTTTCTTTGCTTTCCTTCTGATTGAGTGGATATTTGTGCTTTCTTCTGTAAATCTGTGATCCTTAAGCAGACTGGAGACTTTATATAAATTTCTGTGAACTACAAGCTTATATATAAGCTAATATATTTCAGCTCTTGGATTGTGCACAGGCTGTTTTCCAACAAATTTTACTTTAGGTTCATAACTTTGAATTTGAGCTGCTTTGGATGTATATAAGGGGTAAAATGATGTCTTTGCTAAAGCCACTTGCTAAAGTGATGTGGGAGAGAGTGAGAGTGCCCCTAGTTCTCATACACATGTTTGTGTATAATGTGGGAATTAGTTCTTAATTCAGAAATTTCATGCATGTAAATTGCAATTGATACACATATCTATAGCTGTAGAAACACACAGATATGGATATCTCTCAGTGCAACTCTCACCGTTTCTGTTTCTCAGTACCTGTGGCTTCAACTTCCAAAACTCCCAGTGCTTCTTACCTCACATCCCCAGTTTCATGTGGGCAAACTGAAGCCCAGGCTGCCGCCTGGAGTGAGTGGCACTTTTTGCCACTTTTTGCACCATATAATTTAGTAGGTGAAGGGCTTAAACACACATCTTTTGATGTACAGTGATTATATCTAAGTGGTGAGACCTGATAGTTCATCACAGCTACTGTTTCTGGTTACAGAGCATGGCCGTGTTCTGCCTGCTGAGGTGGGCACCCTGAGTGGGTGTAGGGCAACCCCTTCTGTGTCCTGATTTCTGTATAATGATAGCTTCCCCCTGCATCTATCTCTTCAATGACCATCTGTCTAACGAATGGGTCTTGCCACAGAAAGAGCTACCATAGTATATATAATGTATACCTCTCAGGTGGGTGGAGTTCAGCCAGCCCACCTTCAGTACCACAGCAGGTTTGTGCTGAGTGTCTGAGCTCCTGTTATTCCAGATGTGGCCAGAATAGCTCTCCAGGATCCACTGATCAGATTGTGATAGGGGACAATACCAGATCATAAGGGAAACCACAACATACAGCCATGGTCCATGGACATAGCTCATACCTATGTCAAAGATATCTCATGGCATGGAAAACTAAACCCACCCAAAGAGTGTTTTGCTCATTGCTGTGCAAACGTATGGAGTGACTATCCATACAGTCTGGGAGACCAGCTATATAAACTCAGTAGCTTTGTATGGAGAGGGTTTAATGGGAGATGTGGTGCTGTCCTATGAGCAAACATCCCCAAAGCAGAGCTATGCATCCAGTTCCTTCTGTGGAAGTTTGCATGGGAATGAAAATGTGAGTTATGTGGCTCAGGTCAGTCCCTATTATGTGGTTTGCTGAAAAATGTATTGAAAAATTTCTTAAAGGCAAAGCTATTCCCATCAATGCACAACACTAAATTCATCCTTGTTGCATGCCCAGTGAGTTACATTTGGGCTGAGTTTCATATAGAATTTTTATAGGTATCAGAATTATATAAAGCCATAATAATTAAATGCTTCCTTTTTTTAGAGCTGCAATATGTAATTGTCATGTACGTTGCTGTGGTTTATGCCTTTAGTTACAATGCCAAGGTACTTAATGTTTAATAAAATCCTTTCATAACCCTTTGTCATCAATACATAACTTGAAAGAGCTGGGACAACAGTCATGGAATGTAAATGAAGCAGTAAGCTAGGCACTTTTTAGTCCTCATTATCTATCTTTCAAAGTAAGCTAGAGCTAAAACAAACAGACTTCCTGGAAAGTATTATTAAGACATACAAGACTAGTGTTATAGGAAGGAACCCTGTGAAACAATCGTATATGGGGTAATTTTGCTGATAATGTTTATTTTTCAGAAATAAACTGAAAACAGTTTCATTAGTACAAAATGTTCATTCGAGTGTTTTTTCTTTCTTTTTTTTTATAAGGTTACTCCATATGCCTAATAAAGTTCCTTTATTGAGCAATTATGGCATTTTGTTCATTATGCATTACACCTTGTCACATGTGATGAAGGAAACAGCAAACCCTTTCTCAGTCCTTGAAAACCAAAAACGTAAATAGTGGTATTACTCTCAAAGGAAGAGCTGTGTTAATTGTGGAACACTGCGTTAGAAATCCTGGGTATTGTATGTCCTCATTGTTTAGTTAGTGAGGGGTGGTTACTGTGGGATTTAAACCATATGCCACTTGAATTCCAAAATTGGCCCTTTCAGTCAGCTGTGCTTTATCATTCGATATTGATCAGAGATAATATGCTTTGCAAATTAGGGGTGGTTACAGTGCCTTTGTCCATAATAGATGTTGTCATTCATGTAGAATAGCCTGAAAGTGAAGAACATTTTAAATGGGGTTAAAGCTTCTATAGTCATCATTAATGAATTTTCTAATGCTGTCTGGATTCCATAATCGCGTGAAGATCAATAGCTATCACAGTATAGTGTAAACAAACAGAGAATCCATTAGGAATAGAGGGGTTGCAATGAAACACTTTACTTCTTGCCTACAATGGCACATTAGTTATTATCAGGGCAAAACTGAATAACTGACTGTATAAAACACAGCCTGAATGAGATGATGATTAGTGAAAGTGAGGCTATTGCTGAACTAAGACAGTCTTAGTACCTTTTATAAGTGAAATGAATTTGAACAAATTTAGCTGCAATAACAGGATCCCTTTTAGGTATTGCGGTGGTACTGGAATACTTATGAGCTGGATGTTTGAAAACAGTGAAATAAGAAGACGGTTTTGTTGACTCACACCAACACTGACACTGAGATAGCACATAGATGCTCTGCTGAAGTGGGACCTGCATTACCACAGGCACAGGAGAAATATAGAGAAATGGCAGTTCTTGTCCCTGAAGGGCATGGTCTGAAATATAAAGCATGAGAATAAGAAACAAACAAGGAGGTGAAGGGATGACAGGAAGAGTGGCTGGTGTTGAGCTTCTCTCAGCATATTTTAGCATAGTCTGGCTAGCTGTGAATCTCTCATCCAGGTGGTGATAGCAGCTTCCCCCTAGGTCCATTGCTGAGTTGTGGCATTGTCTGCTGCAGAATGACTGAATGTTAAAAGCAAATGACAGCGCAACAAAATTCACTGCAACGCAGCCTGATAAAGTGCATTTCTTTTATGCAGTCTATGATACTGGGTCGTATGTGTGATTTCTTTAGAGCTTCATTAACTTGATTGCAACGACAAACTCAGAGTCCTCATTTGCAAAGAACATTGTATTTCTTCTTATTGTTGTGTGCCATTTGTTGAAGCTCTCCTTAGCAGTTAATAGGAGAGGTCAAACCTGAGAACTTCACAGGGCTTTGCAGAACTGAGCCTGCGGAGGCCTATTAGTGCTCCTGTACAGCAATTGTACAAGGTTGTGACAGTGTATTTGTCCAGGCAGAGTGTGACTGCCTAAGACTGAAATGTCACACTATCTGCCAGTCTTCAGTGAGGAATGTCACCTGGAATATCTGTCATGTTGCAGAAAGTGTTGAAGTCTATTTTCCTGTCTGCTTACCAAAATTACAAAACAAATGAGAGAGGTGTGAACCCAGGATATCGCTCAGCCCCGGTTTGTGGCTCTTTGTTTCGTACTGGGTTTTGGTTGGTTGACTTTTTATGGGAACTCGGGTGTGACACAAGACAACCCACCTGCCTTGGCTCCAATAGGGTTTTCAAGGTTTTTTATTTCTGTTGTACTGCAGACCTTACTGTGAGTTTGTATTTGAACATTCATAAACCCACATGTCCCATATATCTGGAGTCTAACAAGAGCTCACCTCACTCAGCCGACTTGCCTTATGTGGTGTCATTAATGTCTCTACTAGGCCAGCTATTTCCATGAAATTTACAGGAACTCTGAATCTGTTATTCCTCTGTGATGTTTGAAACAGCTTGAAGACAGGCCATATGGAACTGGCAAACAGAGGGACTGTATCTCCTTAAGAACCTGAGAAATAGAAAAGGGACATGAGGGACATCTCGAAGAAGTTTCCACTCCGTAACACACCACAACTGAAATACAACATAGCATGTCACTCACATGAATATAAAGTTACTGCTCCCCATTTACCAACACTTACACACTCAGAGGAGCCCAATCAGTTTGGAATATATACTGGGGAGCCTACTCTGTCCTGTCTCTGAAGCTGAGATCCCCAGT
The DNA here is from genome assembly GCA_013397135.1 of Pachyramphus minor. Taxonomy (NCBI): domain Eukaryota; kingdom Metazoa; phylum Chordata; class Aves; order Passeriformes; family Tyrannidae; genus Pachyramphus; species Pachyramphus minor. The sequence goes on along the minus strand of VYXB01002621.1, from coordinate 109,262 downwards.
CATGTCGCTGCTTCCATTTCCGAGGCAAGGCACAGAAGAGCATTTGGCTTAATCTTTCCTGAGCTGACAGTTTGCTATTTGTGGCATTTTCTCAGATTACATACTCCATGTAGCTGACAGTAGCTTGTGATTTTCAGCAAGTGGAATGCAAGGGAATGACATGCATCCCTGGCAGTCTGGTAACACATCCACAGTGGGCTATTCCCAGAACCATGAAACATTGAGCCTGTGTGAAGAAATGGCCTGGAGAGGCTGGGTCCACTGCTGCCTCCAGCCAGGCCCAATTGTCCATGGGTTTGCTATCTAACTTCTCAAAATATTACTCAATTTTTATCCAAGTGCAGATTTGCAGGACTGAACCCACAGAGCTGATCTTATTTCAAGCCTGAATTTTCTTTTTTTCTCTGCCTCAGAAAAAATCCTGCTGTAATTACCCTGGTCTGAAACTTGGCTGAGAGGAAAACGGGGAGAAAACGTTCTGTAATTTTCTGCTATTTCTGATTCCTGGGATCTTTTTGGAGCCTTCAAATTTTGTGCAACTATCGTGTCTCTTGGAAAATTTTTCTGTCATTCTAAATGGTCTTGCATTAGTTGTAAGCTCTTGAGGCTAATTGCTGCATAGCTGTACACACAGTCCTCAGCTATCCATGTCTCCAGGCTGTGGACTGATCACACGTGGGTGCAGATCCACCATGCTGACTCTGAGCAGAACCAGTTTGGCTTGGTGTGGCTTATTCTTTCAGACACAGCACTGGCAGAGCAAGACTATATTATTTCACAGCCCAGCAGGTCTAGGGAAGCATTTTAGCTGTTTTTGCACTACGAGGTGAGTTCCTGTACACTGCAGGCAGCTCAGACCTGTGGGTACTGTTTGTTCATGACCCAGGAATGGCAGGATCATGTGTTGGTGATCATGTGTTTCCCTCTGCATGGAGTTAAGCCCCACACAAAATGGATCATCCCAGCTCTGCTATTAAACAAGGTGCTGGCTGTGGGGAGGAGTGACACAACCTGGCTTGTGTCCATGGACCTCTTCTCTCCAAAAGAAAGGAACCTCCTGCAAACTGCCTTAAAAAGAAGAAAAAAAAAAGGAAAATCTAAAGTCTCTGCTAGTCTGTTAAGGGTGCCTAGGCATTGTGTAGGAGATAGCAAATTGTTTCGGGCCAAAACCTTACCAGGGAGTGTGCTAAGAATTAACCAGTACAGACAACCGTGGATCAAGGCTCAACCTCTCACCTTGGCCCTGGTTTATTTTCTTGTACAGTCTGTTGGAACAAGAACCACTCCTGCAAAGTCTCCAGATTAGCTTGTACTCTGCAAGTGTGAGCTCACACTTTGGCAATGCTTTGCAATGAGGTGAGCTTGCTCTGACTGCATTTTTAGCGGACATGGTCTCATTCTACTTCCACTGAGAGCTGAAGGCAAGCCTTGTGACCATGCTAGCATGCTGCATGTCACCCAGTGCTCCAGTCTGCTGGGATGGTGAAGCTCACCTGAGTTAACAAACTGTCCAGAAATTCTGCACCTTGGGGAAGGATATAGGGAGATACTCCAGGAACTTCGCACAAGTCAGGATGGAAGTGATGAGGCTCACTAGCTCTGGGTCTGTGCCAGATCCTGGGTTTCCCAGGGAATCACACAGGGTTTTCTCCATGCTTTTTTCCCCCAGCATGTATATTTTCCAGACTTTCTCCATAGCTTCTGATATTTTAAATTCCCACTTTTCTGAAAACAGAGAATGTACTACATATGTTTGTCTGACAATATATAACAAACAGCCAAATGGTTCATGTTCAGGATTTGAAATTCTTCAGTGTCCTATACAGATGTGACAGAACCGTACCCTTTAAAACAAAAATTTTTGAGTAAGTGTTGCTGGACACACTTTTTATTGTAGGTTTTACTGGAACATGCTTCAAGCTTATGTCAGGTGACTGTGGGACTCTAAAATATTGTAAGTTACTATACTTGTAACTTACTATTGTAAGTTACTATTGTAAGTTAAAATATTGTAAGTTACATTTCTTTACATTGACTTTACATTTCCTGCCTATTTTCTAGGATTTTTTAATATAGTATTTTACAATGCTTTTAGTTGCGAGCTTTAAAAACTAAAGGAGGGTGAGGTCTGAGAAGGGAAAGCTACAGGTATCAAACTGTGTCTGCAGTGTGAGTTTGTCTGTAATGGCAGCACATGAAATCAGGACTACATGAATATCTACTGAAGTGTGAACATGCATACTGTTCACATGCCACTCTGGACTCAGACTTGCTTGGGAATGCAAATCTCTTTTGTTTAAAATAGAACATTCTACTTTTAGGAAAACACTTAAGTGAAACAGCTGATCTACAAAAAAAAAAAGACAAAATTCTTCAAAAGAGGTTTTGAAAGAAAAAAGAAGGAAAGAAAAGGATATCCCTTAATTTCTGGGATGTGAAGATATAACTTCTTTCAGATATGACAGACTGAATGAGGGAAGTGGTAGTTACTGTGCTGCTGGGTGTAATTAGTATCACTTTTGATAATTAGATTTACATGAAACCTCCAGTCAAAGACTTCACAGGCATTTCTTGTATGTCAGCCTGGATATGCACTAGTTGGAGTGATAGATCTACTGGATAGATCTAGGCTGGTAGATGCTTTGGGAAACACCTTCATCTTTCTTTTAAACTGGCAGATGGTTTGAGTCCAGGCTGGACTGCCTGCTGTTGTTTTCAATGAGGGAGTGTTACCTTTTTGGATTCATGAAAGACTCTCAATCAAAGCTAAAATGGCAGACCAGTGCAGTGAATCAATAAAATCTCTACTTTCAGCTGGAGTGTCGGATAGTAATTCTTCTCGTGTCACCGCCTGGTTAAACAGTCATACTCCTGCTAAAAGCCCTATAAGACATAATAGATTCATGTGGCATTAGTCTATTGTACTGCATTTACCCAGAAAAAGGGAGAGAGGTTACTGTTTCACTAAAACAAACCAGACACTGATGCATTGTGTATCAAAATGTATTCACCCATTTTGCTCTGCCTCATTAGAGCAGGGGGAGCTTGTTTTCTATACCGCTTGTGGAGCAGTGTTAAGACATCTGACATATTCATTGCAAATCCTAATTTAATGATGACTTGGACATCAAATCCCAAATGATTTTATATCCTGGCTTTCTGATTTGCCATTACAGCATGTATCGTGTGCTTTCTGTTTATTAAACTACAATAAAGATGTACAAACTGGATGTATTGGAACATTTTCCAAGAGGCTTTAGAATAAATCAGTTGGCCCCGTGGAGTAATTATCCAACTGTATCATTTCTAATTGCAGGAAATTAACTTGCTGCATCTGATTTGATGTATTAAATTTCCTAGTATATCATATTTTAGTAAAAAAATGTTTATGGGACAAAGAGTTTTCATTCAAAATGAATCTGAAAGGCTTTAAATGTTAAATATCAAGGCTCAGAGCATGCAAGAAGGAGCAGCTGCTTTGTGCCCTACAGCTGGAAGCTGGTGGTCCTAAACCAGCCTTATTCAGACTCAGGCGAGTTCGCCAGCCCTTGGAGATTCCCCAGCTGTATATATCAGCCATGGATACCCTTCTCCTATTCACTCCCAGAGACTGACCTTGTATCAGAGAACTGAATTAGCAAAACACATGCAAGAGATCCGAGTTAAAACTCTGTTTGGAGGCCTCTCATGCACATCACTCTTCTGGGACAGCCAGAAGTTAGAGCCAAAGTTAAAACCAAAGGCAAAACAGTCAGTGCCTTAGAGGGGGAAAATTCTACTTATCTTCCTTGTCGAAGAAACCTGTTCAAGCAGTGGAAGTTTTGCTTCCTACTACTCACATGGTGCTCACACATCTGCCATATCTAGTCACCTACCTCCTTATATAACTATGTAATTATCTTCACGCATACTACTAATGGGAAGCATTGATTACTTTGAAGAAAATCATTAAGGGAGTATTTTCATTCCTTGCTTTGGAAAGAGTCAGATTACCCTTGCCAGTATACATAGCAGTGCAGCTTTGTAACATTGTAATTCAGAGGTGATGTGCAGGATTTTTATACTTAATGAGACTCACATACCACATTATCTCGCCATCTGCGTGGATCTGGGAATCGTTGTAGAAAGTTCCCATTAGTCATATTAACATCCATCATGCTTTCACCTCACTTGAAGGATACAACCATGGAAATGTTTCTTTCACTGTGGAGGTTGTTTTCCTTTGAAAACCCACTGAACTTTTGCATCTTGGACAACTTAAAGATTCCTCTCTTCTACTCGGTCAGGTATGACCCTGGATACTAAACAAGGGCAGATGACAAAATATCAAGGGTCCCCTCCTCCACCTCTCTGAAGCAAACCTCAGCAGATGTAGACAAGAATTTAATAGCTACAAAAAGAGAAATGCATGACAACCTCATTAAGGAAACTATAATAGGCTGTCAGAATATCTCCAAGAGGACAATATATCAATGTCTGGTTTGTTGCAGCATTGCTAACTATGGTAGTTTGCCCCTCTCATAATCTTTCATTCATCTTCTATTGGTCTGCTTTCCAATAATACTTCACCACCACATGCATCCACTCTCCTTTTCAGCTGCCTCACAATTACTGACATAACTCTTTAAGTATAGAAGAATCAGGTCTGGTAAGTGACAGTAATAAAAAGCAGTTAGTGGTCCACCCCACTGATAGCCCTGATACGGTACATTAGAAGGTTTTTCATTTTCTTTCCCTTTCTACCATCCTGAGGACCATTTTGTCTCATCCCAACATCTGCAGGAGGTCAAGGTCCAAAGGGCCCAGGGATTTTACACCATCTGCCACAGGAAAAAAAAAAAAAGAAGAGGGAAAGGAAGGCACTAAACAAGTTCTATGAAGAGCTATTTAAAGTTATTTATCACTGTAATGGCAAACCAATCATTATTAATTGTACTCACCCATTGTCTTTCATGTATACCGCAAGGCTGTGAGACATTATTAAAATAGATCTAAACCACTGCAGTTAGACTTCTTCCCCCCTCCCCTTTCACCTTCCCCGACCCTTTGGGAAGATGAAATGGAGACAAGTGATTTTGTAAATTTTCTTTCACAGTGAAGCTAGCTCTCCTGTTTTGCTGGGGATCCAGCATTCCTCTGAACTAGGAGCAATCTGTAAGGGTCGTGAGACATCTCACACCAGTCTGTGCCAGCTGCTGAAACTGCTTCTGAAGCTGGGCTGGAAACACAAGCAGAAGCTCACACCAGAGATGCATAACATTGTTTCATCCTGTATTTTTAAAGATTTTCTTTCCCCATCTGCCTAGGAAACACCAGTCCCAGTCAAAAGGGAAGAAAACAACAATGGACTTTGAGGCTTTTCTGTTCATGTGTCAGTTAATAGCGCTTTTGGTGAACCTGATTTTGTTCACCTTAGGCAGCTGTGGTTACAATAATGTGTCTTGAATGAAATGTGCCAATTGGAGGAAATTGTCAACTCATTATTGTGGCTAACAACTGAGATACAAACATTTCAGTCAGAGCAGAAGGTGATTTTGCAAACAAGGAGCATTCCTAGAGGGGATTTTGATTGCTAAAATCAGTTTGAAGTAGACCTGAAATAATTGTACTGACAAAGGGTACAGCTCTGGTCCAGCTGGATTTGATGAATACCCTCCATCTGATTTCCATAGGGAAATCATGCCCTCTGGGGAAACACACCTAGCACTGGCTTGCACTTTGCAGTGTTACTCATGTGCCCATGTGTAACCTGGAGTTCAATCAGCCAATTTAAACTAACTGATTAAATGGCCCAATGCCCATGTGGATGCCGCATTTCCTCTACTGGTCCAAATACACTTCCAGCAACAGCCCCCCACTGCTTGCTGTCTGTGACAGCTCTGGGCACAGACCTGAACTCTGCTGTCCAGTAATCCCAGTGCCCAGACACTGCCTGACCTACTTTCAGACTTCACAGTGCTGATTTAGAGATGCTTCTTCTCTTGACTTCAATTGTATTTTGAACATGTGCATGGCTCCCCAGAAAGCTACTCTGACACTAGTGTCCTTGTGCAGGCAGAGAAGACTGGGATGTGTTTGGATGGGAGGGTGAGAAGGAGGATAGGAGGAACTGGATCATGAAAGCTTTGAGTCACTCTGAGACTGAAGTTGCCTCTGGGGATATGACAGAGAGGAGAAGCCAAGAAAGGCCAGGCAGGAGCTGTGACAGCCTTGAGAACAGAGAAGGCCAACAGAGAGTTTAGCACTATCTGCTGTTTGACACAATTAAAGAGACATCCATCTTTATCTTCTGAAGGTTTATATCCTCCTTGGTGTTGCATACAGCTGAAGAACATTGGTCCAGAATGGGGACAAAGGATACCATGGGCACATGTCAGGGGCACAGTGTCTTTTGCAGGGCCTCCACAGTCATCCTGGAAAGAGGTGGAAGAAGGAATTTTTGAACCACAAACTAACAAGCAACTTACTGAGACCAGAGAGAGAGGGAGAGCAGAAACCAAATTGAGAGCTGTCATCTCTTTGCAGTTCAGCTGGGATAAAAAAATATATAGAATCATAGAATCATAGAATGGTTTGGGTTGTAAGGGACCTTAAAGATCATCTAGTTCCAACCCCCCCCATCATGGGCAGGGATACCTTCCACTAGACCAGCTTGCTCAAAGCCCCATCTAACCTGGCCTTGAGCACTTTCAGGGATAGAGCATCTGCAACTTCTGGGCAACTTGCACCAGCATCTCACAAAAAAAAAATAAAATCTTTTCTGTTCCCTCAGAGCCCTTCTCCCTCTGCTTGGCCTTTCTTAAGAGAGTGACATGCATGTGTAATGATGAAGTAAGGAAAATAAAAGGTATCTGATTTGTGATGGAATCATGTACTTTCTATCATTAAATAAAACCAAAAATAATGGAATGAGCAACCTTAAATCACTCCAAAGAACAAGTTTTCCAGTAAGGCAAGCAAAAAATGAATTTCTAATTGCAAATCTCCATAAGTAACAGTCAAGAAGTGCCTTTCACAAAGACTGTTGCTTCAGAATTCATCCATATAGTATGAAATATCTAAAATAATCTTGGCTAGCAACCCACTAGCTGGTCATTTGTATTCCATGACTTGTAGAACAACCCAAAATATAAACAGGTAAATGCTGAATGCTTTGTTTTTTCACTTGTCCAAGTCCAAAATATATCACACTGGAAAATCTGTAGCTGGTGCTTATCACATAATGAACCGTGTTTCGGTGCTTGAGCACACAGGTTCCTCCACCCAACCTGTGCTGGTACTCAGGGAGCGCACGCAGCACTGGTTACTGTCAGTCACCCCTGAACTGAGGATAGTCTGTTTTTTGCTGGATCACAACTGGCTGCAGCTGAAGCTCCCCAAAGGCAGGAGAATTGTCACCAGAGACAGTCCACTATCACGTGTGGCATCCAAGCCTCTGCTTAGAGAGCTGTCAGAGGCATTGAATCTTGGCAGCTGGACAAGCCGAGATGTATTTAGGTGGAGGCATAGTGATCGAGGGATGTGAGCGTGGAAAGTTGTCTCTGTGGTCTCACAGTTTCCAGAGAACAAGGTTGATCTCCCACAAAGTAGATATTACTGTCCCACAAGGCAGCAAACATGCCAGAGGGTGACTTGGCACAGATTAGAGAATCCTTTTCTGTAAGCACTCAAACTGAGACCACAAGCTCTGATAAAGACCATGTGAGCCTTTTCTAGTGAAACAGCAATTTCGACCAGTCTGCATCAACAGAATCTGCCCTCTGAGATAGGAGTGAAAGCACAATATTTCCAGTAGCATGCCTAAGGGAAGACAGGTTTGGGACTTCAGCCATCCTATTAACAAAAATTTATGTCCTTCCTTATACTACCTTCTTCTTTCCAGTACAGATAACTAGGTTCTTCCCCTCACTTTTCTGCACCTTTTTCCTTTTCAGTGACCCACTTGCCTCAGAAAATCCTGTCCATTCTATGGGATATCTCTAGGTTAATCACAAAGAAACTTAGGCGCTGGTGTCATGTAACATATAACATTCTCATGCAGCAACTTGCCGTTGCCATGTGGTGAGGTTTCTGCTGCTCTTCTGCTCTCATGCCTGGTTCTCTTGTGTCTACTCCTGTTTGCCAGACCCTTCCCATAGGCAGTTTTTGAAACTATCAAAACCTCTTAGTTTTCTTTTGAATTTCTTTTCTGCCATTTTCCTGAGTTAGTTCAGCTTCTGCAGGAACCCTCTAAGTGACAAGCCAGATGAATGAGCAGGAACTTTTTATACAGGGCTGAGCAGTCACATTGACTGGTCTTGCCTTCTAAAAATCATTTTGAAACAAAATGAATGTAAAAACTCATTTGCCAAAAAGCTGAGCAACTGTAATTCTTTGCTGAAGCTACTTCTCTTCTGGTGCTTGGTGCTATGGAGATGCTTAATGCAGTGAGTTCCCAGACCTTGGCACTGAGGGCAGGCAGTTGTGCTCATACCATTTACAGGGATCGCAAAATGAAAAGCATCAGCAGAGATGACTTTTCCTTTTATAGAACTATACACACACCTGGATACACAATGGCTTGGTGAATGGCTCATAAAAGGTGTTCTGAAATAAAATGGGGATGAGTGGGTTTCAGCTCAGGCACCTGACAAAAATAATGTGTGTGATGTGGAAAATAAACAGCAGTCTCTCAAATCATGTGAGGTAGCTCATCACTTGTTTTCATCCACAAAAGGACCAACAGCTACATCTGACCAGAGTGAAAGAAATTGGGGTGAAAACCTTGACATCTAGCCAAGTTAAAAAATCTGGTCTAACTACTCAGGACAGGATTCATCTCTCTAGGGTGCAGGTACATAGGCAAATACAATGTGGTCCTGCTTCTGTAGTTTGACCATGAAAATACCAGAAATATCAGAAAAGGATTGCATTGTACTGTTTTGCACTTGTTTTTCACCACCTAAATTAAAACCTACCTTCTCTTCTTTTGGGCAGTTCAGTATCCCTGATTCCTTCATGTGCACTTCTAGTTCAAACAAAGGTAGACAATAAAGTCTTTGAGCATATGAGCAGGGACATATATCTGGGATGAGATTGTACCTTGTTGGTTCCTGGAGGGCTCAAGCAGAGTAGACTACTAGCTTACAGAGTAGTCTGAGGAGGCTGTTCTGACTGAGGTAGGGCTCTCTGCATTGTGCTATATTCTGCCATTCTTCGATGAATAAGATCTTCAAAAAGCCACAAATATGGTTGCAGCACTATCCTGGTCCATGTTGCTTCCTCATTTATCCAAGACATGGCACAAGCTCTTATTGTTAGATATGATAACATGCTGTATTTTAAAAAAAAAAAATCATTCTATTTAATCTGTCATTTTAAAGATGAAACTGAGTTTTTCCAGTTCAGGAACATTGTGTTCGGTTTTTAAGCTCAGTGTTTTACTAAAACTATTTGAGAAGACACACCAAAGAGAGAACCACAAACCTTGAGAAGAGATTCTTTGTGTGAAAGTATCAATTTTACCTGACACACGTGCAGTAAGTGAACAAAATTGTTCCACTTGTATACAAGTTATTCCTATTGAAGTCATTCTTCTGGCTTAAACTGAACAATTACAAATCTGAAATTAAACCACCATTTATTTTGGTGGGTTTGCTGGTCAGCTGCCTTATTTTACTTTGTTTTTTGCAACTGCTACTCTTCCATAGGTAGAATCAGGTCTCCCTTATTTAACATGGCATGAAGGGTGTTAAATATTTTCAACTTAAAGGCTGTTAGCATTAGAAAAGTTTGTGGTTAATATGAGTATTTATTGCTCTTCACTTAAGACATGGTGTAATAAAGAAACCTATTTTCTTCAGATACTAATTATACAGGTACATAATTAAACATCTTAAATAATGAAATAGTTGCTCTGTAAAAGGCTAAAAATATGTGGCCATAAATTAGTAATTTAGCCTATATTAATAAATAAGTTCTGGTTGTCAGCTTACAAAGATTTCCTTTCTGTAATTTGACCACTGGTACGTGCATTGCAAACACATCAGACTCCCCATCTAGACACTGCTCAGTTCCATTTCTTTGTGTTCCTGGATCACTGCACCTTGCAGAGCTGGAGGGTTTTGTGTACATATCGAGACTGATTTGATTCCTGGGTGGACAATGGTTTTGTGCACAAGAGTAGGGTGGTTGTGCCTGTAGAGGATGCAAACCTTTATAAGTGCTGACCCGCCTTGGTGTCAGTGGGGTAAGGATTTCATCCCCAAAGCCATCTGAGAAATCTTGGTGCTTGCCTGCCATAGATGTATTGTTAGGAAGCTAATTCCCTTTGCTGCTTCATTCACCTTTGCAGAGTGAAGACTGTGTATATGTAATGTACCCAAATGAACTGCTGTGAGGACTCAATAACAGATATTCACAGAGGACCAGCAAGAGCTCACGCTCCAGAGAAGTGCTACTGGTTACTCTTAGCCAGGCTTTCTAAGGAAATTAGACTCCCACGATCCCACTGTCTGTGTTTACTATTGCAGTCCTTTAACAACTATCAAAATGTCCATTTTAAGCAAATCGACACAGCAGTAGAGGCTCTAGGACACTGTGGTCCTGTGACTCCTGTGAAAATAGGCAGGTAAGTAGAGGAAAGGCAAACAGATTAGTGCTGCCACCAAAGGAAAACCTGCAGTGAGAGCACAGCCAAGTAGCAGGTACTAGAGAACCCACTTAGGAAACAGAACATGGCTACTGGAAAAGCTGTGAACAAGAATCACAGTTTATAAAACAAAGTATTCACACAATCTGTAAGCACCCTTGTACAAGAAGGTACTTGTTTAATTTGGTTAATTTAAATGATAGGGAAAGGGCAAGTTGTTTTTGGAAGAAAAAGCCCACCCCCACTTTTCCACTAGCCTTTTGCCCTTTTCTGAGAGATTGCTCAAACTAAATCATTTTGAAGGTTCTGAAATATTTAGTTACTGCCTATCCTTTTCTTCACATTTTTTTTCTTGTGTATTTCTGGACTGTGGCCAGAATAGGAAACAGATTGCTGAATACAGCAAAAAAAGCTGTTCTCAAGGTACTTCCATGCCATCTGAAAGCTCAAAATGCTGTAAATCTTGAGCTAACCTGCACTTGAAACCTTGAAACTTGCTGACAATGCACTTCGTCTGTGCTACCACGTATAACTGCTGACTGTTCCTGTATTAGCAGGTCTCATGTTACCAGGGCTGGCCCGCAGGTAATGCTGCTGTTCTCTATGGTACCAGGCACTTGCCTGCAGGCTCCCGTAAACTCCACTTTGGGAACAGAAGATGGACTCTTTGTCCTACTTCTCTGCAAACTATCTCAGAGCAAAGAGGTGGTGCAAAGAGCTTGTGTGTGTGTGTGAAACTGGTGCAGGACTATGCCTGTGTTCGGGACATGCTTGGAAGAGGTTTTATAATCCCATAGTCTTACTTTGATTTAAACATTCAAGATACAGACCATGCCTTTGTTAGGTTATTGGTATCATCAGAATAACATATCCCTGATGACTGGCAGGATCTCAAGGAACTGCTGTAAAACAGATAATTAACAATGTTTTTATAAAAACTTCTGCGTAATTTCTAACCACTGTTCAAGATCATGCCAATAAAGGTAGTATAGATAAGTCTCAGGAAGTCACAGTTTCCTCATACCTCAAATGGACCTACTTTCCACATAAATCGGATTATTTGTTTTGGGTTTTTTTGTTTGTGTTTTTTTTTTTTTTTTTTAAATGAGTACAACCAAATCTAAGAAAGGGAAAGGATGAATTCTTTTGCACATGTTTGATGAAAAACAGTGATTTAATACAGAGTGCAAATTGATTCCAACCATGTTCGTTACGGGAAGTAAGTCCTGCCACTTCTGCTGAGCACTTAGTGGATACATAAATGACAATAGATATAAATAAGGTATGTATCACTCAGATCTGTATCATCTGTTCACTTGAAGTGCCACTTGTTGCTGTGTGTCAGCATGCACACAACAGTGCCTGCTCAGCAACAGGAGAGTGGTTCTGGAAGGAAGGGCAAAGCACTGAGAATACTATAACGAGACCTTTTCCCTCTTTAATTGTTGAGGAGGCACAAGTCATTTATTATATGTGATGGTTGGCAGAGACAGAGAGAGAGAAAAAGGGCTGTTCAGACACCATGAGAAAGCCGCTCATGAAGAGTTGGGGTTTAGTTATTCCGTCTTGGGTTGATTGGTATTTTTAACTTCACTGAATGGAGTGTATTTTCTTTATGGCCACAGCTCCTTCATAGGCTGACAAAGCATTTGATATTTGATAGTATTTGATCAATTCTGCAACTATTATTCTAAAGATTGATGCCCTGCTGATGAAGCACCCTGTACCTGCACACTTTCTGCCCCAAGTAACTATCTAGAGAAGCAGACAAAGGTTAACTTGGGGTCACTTTATTTTTCCCTCTTTAGGGATGAGGAATTGGACATAGGAAAGATAACTGGATTTTCAAATGTTACAAAGGAAATCTGTGTCTGAGCCAGGAACCGGTTTCATGTTTCCTGAATTGCAAACTACAGTTTCAACTATCCCTTCCTCTCAAGTAAATGGAAACATTTATGAGTAGTGATGTCACTGAGGCTTTACAGTGATGGGACATAGGCCAGTGTTTCAGTTGATTTATAAGAAAGGGCACAAACATAAACTATATATATGACTGAATAATCTCTGTCCATAAACCAAAATTGTGGTTTTTCTCCCAAGGAAAGATGTATGCCTACTTTTTTCTTTACAGTATTTTAGTAAATTTGGCTTGAAAGTTTACTTCTCACCTCTAAAGTTAATATCCACAATCCAATCATGTATCCTTTTGGGTTGAAATAATGTTGGGTGAATTATATGAATTCAGCTGAACACTCAAGCTCATGAGAGTACAATTTGCTACTCACTGTTGCCTGTTCCTGAGCTTTGAGAGGAGAAAGGTTCCAAAGGGGGGAGAAGACAATGGAGATGTTCTCAGCACAGAATTTTTAGCGGTTCTCAGCACATAATTTTTAGAGGCTGAACTTAAAAAAAAAAAAAAAGAAAAAGACATTACTGATGCCAAACATACTGCTAATTTTTACATACTTTTTGTAAATGAACTGCATTAGAAGACCCATCGTTTAAGTTATGCAAAATCAATATGCTATCTTCTGTGGATATGAGCATGTCTCAAGGACAATTTAAGGAGCCTGATGGTAGTTGGGAAGTGCACACTGAGGGTTGGAATTAACCCTGTTGTACCTGTGAATAGAACTGAAGCCTAGTAGGTGAAAGATTTACATAGGGCTAATCTAGGAGAACTAAAGGTTTACCTCGGTAGTTACGAATTTTCATGTAGTATTTTCTGTTTCTTTTCTTTTTAACAAAATAGCATCACAAAAATATGAGGATCCTCACAAACATTTCATCGTCATTACACCTCATGGCCAATATGCTTTCCAAGTGGTGTACTGAATTCCGTGTGGTAAAGTCATCCTGATCTGGTGGTTCTGTTTAAAAACCACAGTGTATTCAGAGGAACAGAATTCTCATAGGCATGGCATGACTGGCAATCAGGGCTGGCCGAGTCCTCTGTTGTTAATGTGTGTCATTGTTCCTTGTTGGAATACATGGCACTTGTTCACCATTTGCACTTCCAGCCAGTGGAACAAGACCTTTTTGAATCTCAAAATCAAGCAGATCTGCATTTTAATCCACTAGTATCCTTTTATTTTACCCTTATCCTTAAAGAAAAAAATCCTTTTTATTTCTTTCTCCTAAAAAACCCCCTCACTCAAACCCCATCCCAACAGAAATTTCCAACTCAAGTCAGCAGTGCAGCTATACCCACAGTTCTTTTTGGTCAGTGTCTATTGGTGGTCTGAAGGCTGGGAGGGTCTCCTATACAAACAAAACTTGCTCATAGGAGAAATTCCTTCCTATTTGTACACCTATCAGTAAAGTTCTACCTTATATCATGAGCCAAAAGTGATTTTCTTTCTCTTTCCTAATTGTAGTTCCTATTGTAATTGCAGGAGCTGGTACTATTTGGACAAGTCTGTGATCTTTTAAAAATCCTGTCCTCTGAGATGTCTTTGACAGTCATCTTCTGAATGCAGTGGCTGTTTCAGTTATAGTAGAGGATTAACGTACAATTTGTATTTCCACATATCCTTTGCTATTGTATATTTTTATATGGTGTCAGTTCTTATTAATTTCCTCCCTGAATTAAACTTCCCTCATATTTTCTACTGGCTTTTTACAGTTTTTCTCCACTTATGATCTTAGTGATACAGCAAAGCACCATCAAGGTTGCACAAGGTTCCTGTGAGATCTCATCTGGAGCACCTTGTGTAGGTTCCAATTGGAAACTGACAGGCTCATGCATGTGTGACTGGGGAAAGGAAAAAGATTATTATATGAGAGAAAAATAGAATACCTTGGCTTGTTTTCCTTCAAAAACTGAAAACTGAGAGGGGATATACCTGCTCTCTATGGATCAGGGGGTTAAACACCAGCAATGAAAAAGGTATTTCCTATGCAAAGGCTGATGTTGACACAACCACATGCATATAGGCTTGCTGTGGATGTATTAAGCCTTGGAGTTATAAGAGTGTTCCTCATCATTGCAGCAGTGAGGTTCTGCAAAGGTCTTCCTATAAGAGTGGGGACGGGCTAACTACTACCAGGGTGGTTATGAAGGAAAAAAGCCCTACGTGGTGCCTGAGGTAGTAAAGGACCAAAGTCAGTGAACTCAGAGATTAATTCCAGTTTCGCTGTATGGAGGTTCCAAGTGCAGACTGTAAGTTTACACTTCAAGAAGACACTTAAGTGTTTTGTCTCCCATTATATCCCTCAGAGAATGGATATTGATCCAGCTCACCCAAATGTAAATACAAGCATTTGATCAGTCTCCACTAACTGTAGGTTGGGTGAATAGATGCCTACTTTTGGACACTTCAATGTAGATGTTAGCACCAGAATCTTATTGTACTCTGAGTTAATTAATTGCACAGCCTACAGGGGTTTGACTCAGCTGGCTCAGAAGAGAGTCTTGGCCCATCTGAGAGGCCAAGTAGGAAATCTGCAGGGACAGGCAGATATGACATAGGACCTGCAGAAGACCTGCTCTCTTATGAAAGAGCAGCCAGGGTTTCAGCAGGCATGAGGGTAACTTAAAAAGCACAACCTGCCTATAGTTTGGCAACTCGATTGGATCCCAGACAGAGGGAGCAATGAATCCGAAGTCATAACCTTGATAACTTTCTCCCCTCCCCTTTCCTTGTCTCCTCTTGTCTTTTTCTGATTTTCTGTTGTATTTGTCTAATTTGGTTACTGCAGTTACATACTTCAGAACAGACTCCAGAAACTTGAGAAGCAGTTATGCATATTTAAACAAAAAAGAAATCAGCTATGAATATAACTTTCTTTTCCCATTTCCATATGCAATGGGCGTGTGAATTCCCTCTGTATCGCCCTGATCCCTGTGCTGATTTTTCACTAATGCTGTCAGCACAGTAAACTGAGCATTTTAACATTTACTATCAGGTTCTCAATGACACCAGTGAGTTTCTTTTTAGCCAGCAGAAGTCTGGCTGATGTAGGGCAAGAAAGAACTTTGAAGAAGGGCAAACAGCACCAAAAGGTAAAGTGCTGCTTTGCTGCAGGATCCTGGTTGCCAACCATTATTAATATGCTCATTTTTGGATTTGTCTTTGGGGTTTTCCTTGCACTGTGACGTTAAAAGTCTTGGCAGATGTTAAAAGTAAACACAATCTGCAGTGTTTGTTGCCTTTCTGAATGGAAGGAAGGTGTGACTGATCACTGCCTTGCAACCCCTTGATAAGAACAATCAGTATTATTGAGGCACAAGGAAGGAAAGAAATCCAAGCCAGACTGTTACGAGAGCTTCTTGAGGGAGTAAGAAGGGAAGGAGAATAAAACAGAAGATTTAAGAGGAGACAAGAGATTATGCAAATATGAGCTGTGAATAACATCCTGGCAGTACAACCCCTCCAGAGATAACTTGCCACCTGCATTTCTCTAACAGGCACTTCCAAGTCAGTGAGAAAAATAGAGTAGCTTTTGAACAAAAAGGGAAGGACAAGAAATAAAAATCAGACTAAGCACTCTTTAATTCTAGCCACGTTAAACTCTAAATGCTGCCAAAAAGCTGGTAATAAAATTTAATTCTTTCTGAGGACATGACAATCAGTCATCTGACCAAAAATTAAAGTCTTCTGGGAGTGTTACTTCTATCACAGGGCTTGAGTAGACTTGACCCTTTCAGCATTTCATATTTCATAATTGAACTCAATGTCCGTCACACTTTTAACGTCTTCCTAGATTAAAAAAGAGCATTAATCACTCTTGCCTTGGAGCAGCTCTGAAGAGGGAAGTAGGACACCAGGCACAGTTTAGAGAGGCCTGTAGTATTAAGATGATCAGTGTCTCAGTGCATGCATTAGTGTGCATTCACGTCTGTGTCACAAACAACAAACTCTCCAATATATTGCTCCGGTATATATGATCTACCACCACCTCAACAGTTTCACTCTGGAAACGGGGGCATACAATTGAGCACTGCGCTTCTTCGGCTTATGTCTGGAGAAGTAAAAAAAAAAGATTAAAAAAAAGCCCTTTTTAACTGGGTGCTTTGTTATGATTTATACATTTCTTATTTTGAATAGCCGTGGTTTATCTCTTTCAGCTGCAGGAACTTAGAGCAAATGATAAATGAAAACATCAAGCCAGAGCCTGTGCTAATGTCTGACACAAACATGTCACTCGATATTTAAGTATTTATTTATTCATTTATGTTTTTGTAGTCTCTTCTTAGGCACAGAACCTTTGTATTTATTGTAATAATGGTGACAAAATGTGGGAACAAGGCGGGGGGAGTGGGGAGAGAACGAACATAAATGCGAGAGAAAAAAAAGACAGCAACAGCAGAGACAGAGGAACAGTCCCTGCAGAAGTGGGGCAGCCTCTCCCTCTCTTTGTTTTTGGTTTAACTGAGGAAAACCCAGCTAGGGAGCAGACTGCACCCCACATCTGAGAGGAGCAAGGCCTAGAGGGCATTTTGGGTGCTGGCCAGGAGGAGAGACTGAAGGAGCGCAGGGCTGGGGCAGCCTGAGGGCGCTGGGGCAGCCGGCACCCCCTGAGCGGAGCCGCGCCGTGTCCCACAGAGGGCGGCGAGGCCCAGGCGGCCGCGGCCGTCACGCAGGTTGCCCCGCGCCCAATGGCGGGGTGGTCCTGCCACCAGCACGGCTACAAATTGCCGTGGCTGCGGGCCCGGGAGCGGGAGAGTGGGGTGGTGTCGGGAGGGGTGCCCCTTCCGCTTGGTCGATCTGTGGAGAAGCCACGGGGCCAGGGGGTGCAGCGGAGCGAGAAGGGGACAAAAGAGGTTGCTGGGGCTCGTTGCCGGAGAGGGGTGCCCGGCTGAAATCCTTCACAGCTCCAGGAGACAAAATCTCCTAAATCTTCATCAGAAAGTCATTAGAAATCTGTTGGCGGGGCCGGGCGCAGATTGCCAGGGGAGGGGACCCAAAGCCCTTCCAACCTCCACAATACCTGAAATGAACTGGAAGGATGGGGTGGGTCTGGGAAGCAGATTTCCTGCCATAACTAAAGCCCCCTTTCAGACTGCTCTGCAACACTTTTACGATGTGTTAGAATTTACATTCACGTGTTGTTAACCATTCTTTGGTGCAATGAAACGTTTTATCTGTCTGACCTCAACCTTTGCCATATGCTGGTGCAAACTGTTCAGCTTAAGCCTGGACGAGTTTAAGAAAAGGAGGAAAAAAAAAAGAGGGAGAAAAAGGAGGGTCCAAAAAGCACATTGCTGGGTAGGCTCTGTTGTTGCTTGTGTGAGCTGCCTTCCTCTCTGTTTTCCATGGAAACGTTTTGAAAGCCAATTCCAGAAAAAAAAAAAAATCATGCCAATAAATGAATAAAGGTTCAGAACATGCCAGCTTTTCACTAACTATCCACTTTACTTATGCTCCTTCATGTCTGGTGATTCCTTTTATATTGTGGAGAGACAACAATGAAATTTTATTATGCTGGGTTAAGGAATACATTTGAAAATAATTGGCATGTGTTTTATATGGCTTTTATTTATTTTATTCTAGTTTCCTGATTTCTTAGCCCAGTTAGTTTGAAAGAATCAGAAATGTGGATTATGGAAGGAGAGTGATAATTATGTGAGACAGCCTAGTATTCCATAATGAAAGACCCCATCTTCTGCTTTGGGAGATGTGCCTCGTTAACTTGTAAATTCCACCTTACTTTTCATAGACACATGCACTGTGACAGTGCCCCAGTCTTGCTATTCAATTGCTCTGAAACTGTGGTTATGGACTTGTCTCTACATCTTGCCTCCAGTGTCTAGAAGTGGTTAGGTATTTCTCACCTTCTGTTTGGGGTGAAAGTGCACTTCCTAATCTCTGGTATGATGGATTATCTGGTGGTTATTTCTGGTCTGAGAACCATCAGATTTCCTTCATTCCATAGATGCCTCTGGAGTCTAATAAGAAAGGTCTTGGACAGATCCCTAAGGAGGATGTCCACAAAGATGTCGTAATATTGCCATGTTCAGCAGCAGATCAACAAAGCTTCAGGTCAGCCATTTGGCTATGAAAGCCCATGCCTGAAGAAGATTAATTTGCACACATATGGAGTTGTTTATGGTAAGACTTTGAATGCTTAAGGTTATTAGGCTATTTAGGAGTTAGTCAAGTCCTTAGTGACTCAACTGGTAGCACCTAGGTTCCTGGAAGTCCCCCAACCTGTTTTGTAAATCTCATCATTGCTTTGTGAGCCTCCCTCTGTAAAGCCATGCTGACCTTGGGGGGATTTAGGTAAGAGAACTCTTATGGCTAGATAAGGCTTATATAGTCACCATAATCGTGAATCCCCAAATTCATTAAATTCAACCTAATTAGGTATGTTAGCATTGAGCTGATACAGCCCATCAGTAATACCTACTCTGATCCAGTCATTGCTGCAGTCTCTTGCAGTATATATTGTTGCATTTCTTGGCATATGACATGTCTGTCAGGGAAATAAAAATAATTGTTGCTTTCTGTGAAGCCCTGCCAAGTTTTTATAAGTAATTTCCATTCTGCTATGGTCTATTACATGTGATGTTTTAAAAGAGTGAGAAAGAGTTAACCAAAATTAAGACCATTATCAATATTTCATTTGTCACAGCTGAAAAACTACACTTATAGGTCAGTCTGTTGCAATCCATTCATTGATTTCAGTACTCAAAACCCTTCAGGCAGTGTCTAAAATCCACTGATGTTTCTGAGCCCTAAGTTTTGTGTTTGGATTTCTGATAAAACTGAAAGATGTGTCAAAACCATGTAACAAGCTCTGGATCTGATTTACCACTGTACACTTTCGGTCTCTACTGGTGTTAAGTCTAGTGATTTCGTTGAAGTGGAGCTGCACAGTATTGATTTAATTCTTATGTTAATGTGACCCTCCAGAGACATACTTCCCTGCTCTTATTCCCACTGACTTCAGTTCAGAATGTAATCAGGATCATAATTAGAAATGATGACCTGATTCAGTCAGGCATAAAAATACAAGCCAGTCTTGAAGTTTCTCAGTAATGCTACTGACTGCAGTGGCACTACTTTCTTCCTTAAAATCAAGTGTGTGCTTACATCCCTTGCAGATGGTAACCTATGTATTTAGGTTCACTCTTGAATTCTGTGAAAGTAGAAGTGTTTTGACTGGCGATCTCAAGCTTTGGAACAACTCCACAAATAGAAGAAACTTGGTAAGAGATTTAAGGAGACTTGGGAACAGAACTACAGTTGCTCCTCAATCCCCATCTATGCAATTCCATTTGCTTCAATTAACTTTTATGTTTGCAACTGGAATACATGGAGTTTGATCGAAGTCCCTTTCAGAGCATATTCATGGTATTGTCTACAAACCTATTACTCTCAGAAAGCAAAATAGGATAATGCATTTCTTACTACAGATTGTGCTGTCTATTCTAGGTGCCATTTAAATATCTGATGCCTCTAAAAGCATACCCAGCAGGGTTCAAATGCCTTTGTTTATATTTATTTTTCAGGCACAAACTTGCCAAACTCTAGCTGCGGGCCTGTGGGGAGAGAACTTGGCTTGGAATTAAATGCCCTGGAAATGGACTGGATCCAAAAATGAGTAAAATCTGAGTAGCTGAGGTGCAAACACCTAATTATAACCATTATCCAAAAATGCAATTAAAAGTAAGGAAACTTTTCACATTAAAGGTGAATTTTTCTAGTTCCATTAAGAGATTTTAAAATGAGCTAAAATATTAAAAGTTGATTAATCAAAGTATCCATGATCAATATTTATATGTAAGTCACAGGGAAGAGGACTGAGACAAAGAAATTTAGAAGTGCATGTATTTTAATTTGATTTGAACAGTCAACATTGGTAAAAAGCCCAACTGTTTACTATAAGATTACTTTCTGATTCAGCATTACCTCACAGATCTACATCTGTTACTCTTCATTTGAATACAAAAATTACCTCTAATCTACTTAAAAATAGAATGAAAGCAGGAGCTTGATGTCCTTTGGAAGTCCTCAAACTTGTTAAAGTTAAAAGTAATTCAACGATTTTAAGGAATTAATTGGATTGATTAATCAGGGGCTAGATTCTGGCTAGTGAGCTCCAGCTGCAAAGGTAACTGTAAAGGAACAAGAATTTTAATGTAATACAATGTTCTTATTGCTTGTTGCCATTAAATAAGTATCTGTGATATACCTCAGTTACCTTTGAAACAGCTAATTTCCCCCCTGTGTCCTTTGAAATGGCTGATGTATGTTGGGCTAGATGCAGCAGCACTGGGTTCAGGGCAGGTTGATTTTTCTTTCTTATACTGTGGGAGACCAACTTCTGCATTTAGAGTGCTAGTACTACAGACTAGCTCAGATCTACAGTTACTCTCTCTAAGGAGTAAGGATTGGGTGACAGGAAGAGAATGCAAATTCTCTTAGTAGGCTGGTTTTGTGTCTTGACTGGTGTCACTTTCTTTCCCTCGCAGATCTTGAAACTGTGGCCTGAAAATGGCTTGAATCAGAATTTCCCCTCCAACACAGTAAAAGCATTATTTCTCTTAAATACATTAGACTGCCTCTTAAAAAAATAAAATCTAGCATCCTGGCAATGATGTTTTTTGGTGTGCATAGTAATTGTTTGCTTGGAAAAGCCTCCTGTTCCAGAAAGCCTATGAAAACAAACACAGGCATATGCAGGCAACAGAGTGAGAATTTTTGAATATTACATCCTATGATAAGTGACTAAGTAAGATAGGCAGAAAAATAGTAGTCTTAAGTATTCGTGTAACATTTTATATTCCTATTTAAGATTTCCACCTCCTGTAACTAAGAGAGGACATTGGTTTGTCTTTTTAATGTGGAGATGAGTGAACACAATATAATAAATGTCGTATTTGTTTCTGGTCTTCTAGTAAATCTTGCTGAATTACTTTGCAAATTTTAGGTGGAATCTATTTCACCTAGCTTCAAAAAAAACCCCCCAAGAGTCAGCTAGTATAAGGTAGGCTTCACTTTTAGTCAATGAAGAACAATAGACTTCTCCAATCTGTGCTGTATTCTGTCCTGGTGGAGGTATGTGATAGAAATGCATTGGAAAGAGACTTTTTCTAAGGGCTTGTAGTGACAGGACAAGAGGGAATGGCTTCAAACTCAAAGAGGGTAGGTTTAGAATAACTATTAGGAAGAAATTCTTTACTGTCAGGGTGGTTAAGACACTGACACAGGTTACCCAGAGAAGCTGTGGATGCCCCATCTGTGGAAGTGTTCAGCACCAGGTTAGATGGGGCTTTGGGTACCTTGTCTAATGGAAGGTGTCCCTGCCCTTGATGGGGTGGTTGGAACTAGATGATTTTAATGTCCCTTACAACCCAAACCATTCTATGGATATATGAAACAGGGTCAGCGACCTTTGGAGAGCACGGAGAAATATATCTCCACAGTGACTGTGGAGGAGGAAGCTCGGGAAGCAACTGGCTTACATCAGATGCCTGATTCTCTGGCAGCTAGAGTTAGTTGAGGTAAAGATCTCCCGCTATGGGGCTCTTGCAGGTCTGTGAAAGGGAAAGGCACTCCAATTGGTGGTTTTAGTATATCAGATGTAGATGGTTAGATGTAGATTTGGTAAAGCGAATGCTGATTGCAATGTCTCTGGCATTCCTGGAAGAAGACCTTTGTTTCTTACTGTCCTTTTAGATTGTGGTTCATTACAGCAATTTGTCATTCAGCATTCCTGTGTCATGTCTGGATGCCATATCAGAAGTGGGGTCACTGGGTGGTTGGCTGCCAAGAGCTTTGAGCCTGTAAGTAGTCTGGATGTGCCTAAGACCTCCTACTGTCACAAGCGAGGAAGTGTGATGTGCCATCTCTAGCCAAAGGTAGAGGATTGTAGGATCTCTGAGAGAAGCCATTTGCGTAGGAGTGAGGTGGGACATGCCACAGTTGTGGCTGCTCTGCAAACCTCTTTCACTTCAAAAATGTTCAGCACCTTGACCTAATTCCCCAGATAAATTATTTACAATTAATATTGGATTGTCCTTTTCGAAAGTGTCAAGACAGACAGGTTTGATACTACAGGGGCATCTTTCAAAGGTTCAGGCCCAATTATTTAAAAATATGGCATAGGATTCATCTTACCTGCCTCTAGAAACCTGCAGTTTAAATGATGTCTATTTCTGAGCTAGCACTACTAAAGGGCATGTCTTCAGCACCTGCTCTATGAGAGACGACTCATCCAACTGCAAGTGCTTAACTCTTCCCGCTGACTAGGCTAGCCTGGAGCAGTGAACTCAGACACCTTGTGTTTAGACATTCAGCAGTAAGTGGGATAAATCCTGTTCTTAGCATGCGGGTGCTGCTATTTAAAAATTACAGATAATATTAATGGAAAAGTTGCTACTGATGTGCATGGGAAAGGTGACCTTCCCACCCCATGGGACTTACTCACTTGAGTAAAACCCATGTGACTATTTTACTGATCACTGGATCTAAGCCATGCTTACTGCTGTTTCAATAAAAATAACAGTCACAATTGATTTTAACTGGTATCATGTTAGGATTCTGCTATAGATCCTCCTCAGTATAATCCCTTGTGCGCCAAGATGAGTTTTCTAGTTTGCCATTAGTACTTTCCATGTCAGAGCATGTACAGGAAGTTTCAGAAGCCTCCATTGCAGCCATGGAGAGCAGCTTTAGACTGTAGGTAGCTTTGCAGAACCTGTATGGCGTACTGTGGCAGGTATTCGGTGGGCAGCTGGGGGCTACACTGCTGTGGGCTTTTGTGGCTGAAATGTGAGATCTGCTTCAGCCCATCAGATGTGGTTCCTCACCTGTGCTGCTTGCTGAGTACTGCTGTCACTGTCCTGTTGCTGCTTGCTCCAGTCTACTCTCCAGCAGCCTCTTGTTCCTCTGGCTCCTTCTCCTGTGCAGAAGGCAGGCTGGGATATCAGAACTGGCTTCAGGTGCTGAGCATTGTGATGTGTTTATGAACAAGAAATGGTGCAAACTGTCTGTCCCAAACAGCCTCTCCCTTGTGCCTCATACTCTGCTTTGGCCTCCTGTTATTTCTGCTGCTACCAGAGATTGAACTGCCATTAATGGCTCTGAGCAGCTAGAGGAATATGCAAGAAGTTGGGGAGTGGAAAATAAAGAAAGATGTCAGGAACAGAAGACGAGAAGTCATGTTACCCCCCTGTAGCACATCTCCCAGTTATACATCCAGTGTAAGTATCTGTCTCTTGCTGTCCTTCTTATGCTGCCAAATGCAGAAGTGTATTTGCACCAGTGGTCATACTGTTTTTGTCATGTCTTTCATGGGGAGTGGGAGAATACAATATAAAAAGGAAATTGTTTTGCCATTTTGGGATTTCAGGGCATATGTCTCCCTTTTTTCACCTCCGGATGTCCCTCAGGGAATGTAGGGAAATTAACCCCATTCACAATGCGAGTGCTTGTAATTAGAATTCTCATTCACTCTTAATAGCGACTGGTATCCATCTAAGGCTTGATTTCCAGGTCTGTTGTGCAGTGCAGTGAAGAGGAAAAGAGGTGAAGTTACTAAGCTTGTTGGCAGAATGTAAGCAGAATGAGGGGAGCTACTCTGCTGTCTCTGAGAGCAGACTTGAGAATTCCTAGCTATGCTTGGCAGGCCCCAGGGTGCTGTGTGGTCTTGAAAAGCTAGAGGAGTGAGAGTAGAGCTTTTAAAAGCATTTTATTAGACACTAGGGGCAGGCCAGGAATGGTTTTATAATCCGTTGTCATGGTTCAGCTGACACATGGCAACTGGTGAGCAGTGAAGTCTTGAATGCTTCATGGGACTGAAGCCTGTGCTGGCTACTGTAACCTGATGGTAAGCTGATGAAAATGTCCCTGTGCAAAGAAGCTGTGCTAGCTAAAGGCTGAATAAATTTGAAAACCAATTTTAATTATAGTAGTGCAAATTTTGTGAGCAAGCACACAGGTCACCTTGCTAGTAAGGAGAGAGATGCTGTTAGTGGGGTGTAAGACTGATCCATGCTCTCTAGACCAGGCTAGCACATACTGGAAAGAGTATCAGATGCAAGGTAATTACCATAATATAAATGTTCAAAGTCCCCTTATATTATGATGGTACATGTTCACCGGTCCCTTGTTAACACCATCTGATGAACAAGCTGTAATTCAGAGCTCAAAACCAGGAAAACCCACTAAATGGTGCTCTGTAAGGTATAGGAACAGTGGATTAACAGGGTGCAAGGAAGCCTGCCAGATTTGTGTTGTATCCTAAGCTCCACCATCCCATATGGCAACCTATTTACAGTGCAACAAGTGTCATGAGCTGGCTGCATGCTGACACATCAGATTTGTGACCTCGCTTTTCAGCCCTGTGCAGCTGAACTGACCCCTGCAGCCAGGGATCAGATGGAAAGACATTACGGCTGATTCTGCACCAGCACCATGTCCAGACTCATGTCACTGCTGCTTCAAGTCATCCTGGGAGCAATCATCCATGCATTGATTTTATGGCAGTGCTGACACTTGCTTTCATTCTTTCGGAGCCGGGGAGAATTACTCTTAACCATGCCCCCTGCCGCCTCGGGATATAATCTCAGGAGCATAGTTTAGGGGCACAGCCAGCTTCAAGGAGCATTACTTTGCTTCAGTGCATTTTTATGTATTTTCTTTTCCCTGCAGGCCTTTTTCTGCTAAGGGGGATGTTTGAACCAGCAAATGCACTTCTTTTTTCTTCTCCTAAGTAAAGCAACAGTCAAAATGCCTAAGTCTGTGTGCTGTTGTAAAAAAACACAAACATTTGCCCGATTTGTTTCCTGGGTAGCATCCTGGGCTTATGTCTAAGATTCCAGCTTGGTGATAATATCCTCCTTTAAAAAAAGGACTTTGCGAACAAATCAGTTTGTCAATATAACTGCAGTTTGAAGCTTACATTTGCCAAACCCACAATCCTGGGAATAAGTTTTATAGGATAAAGCTTCAGTAGGATTATTTATGCAAAGAATTTTTTTTTAGCACCAGGGCCAGAATAAGATTTTTTTCCATAGGTCAGGAATCCTTTGAAGTACTTGTTTGGTTTTTTTTTTTATTTTTGTGGGTTTTTTTTCCCCCCCTGTAATTTTCATTAGCTAAATTAATTGTTGCTCTCTTTTGAAATTAAGGAGAACAAATTTTTCTGCTGGTATTGAAGGGTATAATAAAATAATTGCAAACAGTTTATTCGTACCTGAGTTTTTATTATATTCCTCTTGAATGGAATCTCAGGAAAAAAAAGGAGGAAAATTGTTCACAGAAAAAAAAAGTACATTAAAGAAAAAAATATGTTTGTGTTATGATTTTTCTGTGGATGCATGCAGCATTGCAGTGTTCTGGTAATAGAAACAATTTGTTTTAGAAACAATATAAAGCTTGCTAATTTCCAAATAATGGAAAATGGTCTGCTTGACAGGCTTTTCTTTTTGGTATTTACTCTGTATATATAGTAGCAAAATAGCAGGAGTAGAGGCAAAGCTGGGCAGGCAGGGCAGGATTTCCAACAGCTGCATCGGACCCCTGCTGTGTTGCTGCCAAAGCCAGTGCAATGGGACAGCGACAAGGAGACAGGCTTTTGCGAGTCCTCTTATGTGATTAGCCCTCTCCCTTTGGGCTGAAAAGGGGGAGAAATATGTGTGTGTTTTTTTTTTTTTTTTTTTAAGAGAAAAATGAAGGCAACAACTACATGGGCAGATGGGTTGTTTTCCGTATTTTTCTACCCCATGAACAACAAGCAAGATTTGGAAAGGTAACCTGGCTAAGGAACTTTCGAAGCTACATTTTTGCTAAACCATTTTTCATCTTCCTATTACATTTCATGCATCTGAAACAAGGGGAAGGACCTTGTGCTTACTTTTTACTGTTGTATGGGGTTGGAGGTCTGCGGTTAATTAGAATGGGAGGTGGTTTCCTGCTTTCTGTCGATGAGAGATAAAAGTGCCTTCTCACCTCATGGGTCTTTCTGAAACAGTCCATGAAGTTCAGTATTAGAAAAAAGGGTGGGTGAACTGAGTGGAGAGCAGCAGGTTTCTGGAGCAGAGTGCATACTTTCTACTTACCGACCAATGATCTTATGAGTGTACTAGTCGTATTTCTCTGGCAATATTTGGGACGAAGGGCAATAGTGGACCGTTGAGACAACTAGAGCTGATTCTTGGGAAGAATGGTTAGCCTGGCTCCCATGTATCTGAAGATATGACCTAAAATTGGGATGGGAAATCATGAACAAAACCGTCCATGATAGGATACAAGATAGGAAGGTTGAAGAATGGCTGTTACATGGGCCATTCACTTAAAAGTTGTATTCCTTGATTCCTGTGGGTCCCTTCCAGCTCAGAATATTCGGTGAAATCTACTGCATTTAGCAGCTCATTTCTTCCTCTGTCTACATAAGAAAGCAGTTAGGAGGCAAAGAAGGATTGGTTCCCTGTTGGTACATAGTAAGAATATGAGATGCTTGATACATAATAAGATTATGTGATGGCACAGTAAGTCACTGAAAAGCTTCCTGTATTTTGATAGAGGATGAACCATCCATGCTACTGTGTAGAGGTAAGGTCAAGTTTTCAGTCTTTTCAGTTTCCTATTGAGTTCCTTACAGTGACATATCTTTCTAAAAACTTTTAGAAAGATTAACAGTCCCTTAAGAATCCTATAAACTTCTAGACTGATAACAATAGAAGATCTTCAAATTTACTGTCTTTTGGGATTTTAGACTCAGTAAATCACAGGAAGCTTTACATGTGGATCAAATGGCAAATATATAGAAAGTAAAGAGTGGGACTCACAAGCATCCTGTCGATAACAGGAACATGCAAAATTTCCCTGGGCTAGTTGAATACCATCTGCTCAAGGAGGGATAGAAAGCTACCTGGTCAAGGCAGGCTTAAAAGGATTGAAAAACAATGAAAAAAAAAAGTTAAAGGAGAGTTATGAAATACCCAATGTGAAAAGGAGGAGAAAAGAAGACTCGTACACATGTGGGCTTTTAGGCTCTGTGGAGCAGGGGCCAACCATCTCACATACTGTTCACAAGGCACTTCGTGCATGCAAACACACATAACGAATCTTAGTATCATCTCTGATATAATTACTTTGATAATTCAGTGTATCACGGGTGAGAATGAGTAATTAAAATAAAATTTAAATGTAGATTTTATTTGCAGAGGTACTGAAAAATATCTCTCTTTAGTAAAGCCTTTTGCTATTGCTCTTTGCACCCTGGGGAGTCTTCAGATGCCTGATCATTTCCCTTGGCTCCCCAGCTCTGGGGAAATCATATCTTTTTGTTGGTTCCCTTGGCTTCCCAGGCAATGCAAAGAGCTGGCTCAATGTGGGACATAAATGTCAATTCAATGCCAGGAGGGAAGTAATTTTCAGGCCTCCTCCCCTTCTTTTCTTGCCATGAATATAATAATACACTTTGGAAACATTACTGGGGTAATCTAAAAACAGCAATGCTGTCAGAATTCAGAAAATGCCTGATAGAACTGATCATTCGCATAGCTTAGCTATGATGTTTAGAATCACTGTACATCATATTTCATTCTTCACCAACATCCTGCTGGATTTTTCCCCAGTGAGAAACTGTCTTTGCATTAAACTACTTGTTATTTTTCTTCTCCTTCCTTCCTGCATACCTCTTTTTCTCTCCCCACCCCGCCCTTTTTTCCCTTTTCTTTTTCTTCTTTTTTCTTTTTTTTTTCTCTTTTCCAAAAAGCTACTTCATGTTGCAAAGATCATCAGATGAAATGAATGCAGCCCAGCTGGGATTTGCTGGAAATGTATTCGGCTTGGCAACACCTCTCACAGAGTAGCTGTGTCCCTAAAAGCTTTGTTTAAAACGATGAAATAAAAACAAAGGAGACATAATTAGCTGGTGTGTAATAATAGAAAAGGCTTGTATCCAGCTACTGTAAAAGTCATTTAATGAAGGGTAATCTGGACATAAGCCTGCACACTATAACTGTAAAATATTTAAGCTTTTTAATGAGAGGGAAAATGGAGAGAAGGGTTTGCTAACGTGATTAGGAAAAATGCCTTTCATAACCATTTTTACAGGGTCTTGCAATTCCTAAACTGAGGTTTGTAGCTTTCTTCAAGCCAAAGCAGCAATAAAACTTTTATACTGCACCAACACTTAAAAGCTACATACATCACATTGGTTTTATATGTCTGAGTGGGAACATCAGCATACTGCTTTTTATGTCTGCAAAGGGCTACACTGGCTATTGAGTAGCAGCTCCAGTTTCTTCCACTTACCTCAGACTGTAGAGTGCTTGTGGATGAGCAGTCATTATTCCTAAACTGCAGTAAAAGTTGCTTTCAGTGATGTTCTTTTTCATCTCCCCTCCTTGTTCTGTTTTTTCTGTCTATGTTCCCTATCCTCCCCTTCTTTCTCCTTCCTGAAAAGCTCCCTTTTCTCTCCCTTTTCTTCCTCCACTACTGGATGCTGCGTGGACCAGCTGCTCTGATGTGATGAATACATAGCATTACCTTTAGTCCATTCACAGGTTACTAGGTAGAATGCAGAAATCAGCTGGGGATTTTCTATCATGGGACAGTCATAAATGACGTAATAAAGAATTGTTGTACCCCTGTGAAATATTTAGAGGTGGGTATAATGATGGTATTTACCTAACCTGAGTGCAAATGTGTCTATGTTTTTGTTACCTATACCTGGGAGGAAGGGATAATCCTGTCCCCCTGCAGGGGACACCTTCTCTCTAATCAATGGAGAAAGGTGGACACTGGGAAAGGTGGGCACCTCTGTAAAACCTCTGAATTTAGGTGTTCCTCTCTTTGTTTGAGAAAATGAATGGAGTCTCGCAGTGGTACACCAGGATTCCGTGTCTTTTCTAAGATACAAGAATGGCTGAGAAGGGCCACATAATATTGAGACAGTGTGTATATTTATGCATGGCTAAACCTCTCTTTGGAAAGTCTAATGCTTGGCAATAGCAGGATGGCTGCTGCCTTGTCTGTAGTCCTCTGAGCAGTGACTAAGGGGGAAGGAGGGCCTGGAGATGAGGAGCTGCTGCGCAGCGGCTGGGAGTTTTGCCACTGAAAGTTTTGAGGGTGAAAGGAAGAAAGTCCTGGGAGTTCATGTGCCCTCATTGTATCTAAATATTGTCCAAGCAATGCTTGCCTGCCTGGCTTATGTGTGCTGCCATAGTTCAGCTGGCTTCAGCTGTGCTCTTTCCGTTGTTTCCTAGCTGTCTTTTTTCAAGGGCTCCATGGATTGCATTCATTGTCAGTACAGCCAATCAGAGTAATTGTTGCCACTATTTCAGTGATATCTCACAGAAATAATATGCTCATAGCCAGAGCTTTCTCACCCCTTCAAAGTCATTACTGTGCCACCAGAATTTTAGCTCAAAGATTTTGCTTAAGCATATAAATAATATGTGTAGGTCTGTCCCTCATATTCTTACAAATTTTTCATCTAAGTTTCCATGTAGGAATGGAGATAGTAAATATTCATGCATTTCTTCCTACCTTGATATGCTAATTCTGGTGTGAATGGTAATCAAGAAGCAGCTGAAAAAGATGGCTTGATTCTGGTATTATTTATGAATCCTGCACAGAAGTATTGGGCTGGGGCTGTGTGACAGTGCCAGTTTAGGCTGATTTAACAAGAACTGTTCACGGGAGGTGTTGTCTTTGCTTCATCCATTGCATAAAATCATTTAATACTATTGAATTCCCTATTTATTACCTTATTACCTCAGTGAGTGTCTCAAATTAAGTGAAATTGATTCTCTTTTCCTCATCTTTTTTCCAGCCTTCTAAATAGAGTGTTGAACTCAAGTGCTTTGAGTTGTGCACCTAATAGTCTGATTGACTTCAATGAGCTAGTTAAACAAAGCCTAAATATTTGTAAGAGTGTGGATCTTTTATAGTTACCAGCTTTATAGTATAAACTGAAGAGGATGTTCCTGAGCAAGATGAATGGAAGTTCAAGTTGACTCTTTCAGTGTTTGAAGCAGTCACAAAAATATTTTCATAATATTGGAGAGTTAAAGACATGTCTCAAACGAATCTCAAACATAAAGACCCCCAGATTCTTTTTCTGAAAGCTTCATGTTTGAAAAATCTGGGAGAGAAGCCTGTTCACTCATCTTAAGCAGTTGCACTATACCTGATATTGTGAATATTAGGGTGAATACATAGAATCGTGACTAATTTTTGGCCAATTACTTGTACTACAGATCTCAGGACTCTGCTATTGCTTTCAGTGGCAGCAAGGACATAATTTCATCAGTGCCAGAACCTAAATGAGTTAGAAAAGTAGCAGTGGCTCAAACCAATCACTCCAAGGTAACCTCCATGGTAAGTGCTTGAAGGAAAGACCAAAGACAGCTTGAGCTACTTGTAAAGGGGTCACTCTGATCAGTGTGTAACCTCTGTCATGCACTGTATGGCATATTTGCTAGAAGAGATGTCATACAAATGGACAGAATTAATTTATTTTTTGCTATTTTTAGCATTTCAATAGAATTGTAAATAACAGGAAGGATCAGAAAAACCCTGCTTTAGCCAATTTTCCATGTCACAAGCTGATCTCCATTTTTAATAAGTATGAAATGATGCTCATCATATCAGCAAATCTTGACTCCTGAAAGATCAAATAGCCTTTGAATGTAAGGGGTTAAAAATGAGTTAATTGTAAATTCAAAGTGCATAAAGCTAAACGCTGAAAGACTGAGCTTGTGTTTTCTCATTTGATGTTGTAGGTCACTGAGGTTACACGCTCTTAGCTACTGAAGGCCCTGTGAATATGAAGACTTCTTTTCATCTAGCGGCTTGATAGCAGAATAACCCATTATGGTTATAAGTTACAATTTTTTTTTTAATATCTGGAAAGACATGAAGGGCTAAACTTTAAAACCCTGACTCAAATATGCCCAGTTGCAATCTGTTTAACATTGGAGCCATGAGGATTGTATTTAACTGGTGGTAGATGACATTCAACTAAATAGTATCAATTTGGCTCATGAGCTGCAGCATCACCAGATGTACCCATAAACTACAAACATTCTCTTTATTCTCTTTTCCCATCAACACTGAGTAGGTTAAGGAAGAATATTTGCCTTTGTAAGTGGTCAAAAAATTGTCTAGTCCATAAAAATGGGAAGATAGTTAAAAATGGTGTAAAACATATACAATAATTAAATACAACTTCTCTAAGCTCTCTATAATAGACATTAAAAATATCATTACAGTTTTCAAACAATGACATTTCTGTTTTTTCGATTAGTTGCTTATCAGATTTTATCATAGGCGGAGATGGTTTGCCTAATTTGACACAAGATATTTGTTCTGGGTCTAGATTAGCTGGACCCAAATCATGAAGTTTATAGAGACTGTAGGATGTAAACTCCATTTTTGTGTTCGCTCTAGAGCAGTCCTAAGAAAAGTAATATTCACTGCATCATATTTATTGTCTTGTTATTGCCATTTCACACTGCTGCAAGGAGGGCCTGAGTAGGGAGGACTCTGAGGGTGTGAAAGTTTAATATTTCTCATTAAGGATGTGCAAGACAATGGAAGGAAGAGTGGGACCTCTGCCAGAGGTGTCAGTGGGAGCAAGCAAGTCATCGATGCCTTCTATCAAAATGACAACTCCCTGTAGGAGTTCCTCATCAAAAACTGCTTGAGGCCAGTGGAAAGTTAGTCAATTTTGCTGGTGACAGGGGAGATCAGGAACTGGCATTATATCCATTGCACCCCCTCAGCTGTATGCTGTATGACTTGCTGGTGGGAAATGCACTGTACAAAGACAGAGGCACTGCTGGCATGGGAGGAGTCCTGTGGAAGTTGAGAGTTGTCAGGAAAGCCCTGACAGCTTATGCTTTTCAGATTTGGTAACCAGCTGATGCATGGCTTGTTTAGCTGTGCTGTGAGGGTAACAGGTCTCTGCATGCTGTTTTGTGATGTTGAAGCTAGATAAGTATATGCTACTCATATATTGGTTTGCTCCGCTACTGCTGAAGTTTGCATGTGTTTTTATTACTTTCCTTGTTTCAAGAAGCAGATTATACGAATAACTTCTGATTCAGCAAAACCTATGTGTGTTCAAGTTTAAGATGCTGTGTTTGCTCTTGCTGGCCTGCAGATGCAGGTGAAAATCATGTATGTTCCTGTCTGACTACCAGTTGGGGAACCTGCTCTGTTCTCATGGACTACGGCTGAAGGGAATACCACAGCAGGACCAAGAAAGGACCTCTGCAGAAAAGGTAGCAGGAAGCTAACTTACCTCCACATAGCCAACTTCATTTAACCTTTGAGCACATTTTTTAGAGCTTGGTGATTTAGGGTTAATCCCTGCTGTAGGTAATTCTCTGCATTGGTCTTACGGCAATATTACTGTCTAAAAATTAGGTATCTAGCCTAAACTCGTTAGACAGCTTGCCTCTAGACTCTACTGCCAGTGGGGGGAGAGAGAGAGTTGATCTATCTAGCCTGTTTTATACAGACTTGACCCTCTCTGAACCATCTCATGCTTCTGCTGTTTCTGAAAGGATTTGGTGACTGCATCATTTATATTTAATAGCTCCTGAGCTGCAGCTTTGCCATATGTATTGACCAGAGTGAAAAGATGTGCTGTCCAACATTGAAACACTCCACAAAGAATTGAGTGTCACTTTGAAGATAGAGTTAGAGGTGGTTTGCTACCATTGCCATGTCAGGGAGTGGTAGCATGGGCGGGCTTTAATATAAATATTTCTTCTTAAATGTAATCCTGGTGTGCACATTTAAAGTGTTTTCCAGATTCTGGTCTCATTTCTGTGTTCACGGGAAATTTTTACACTGCAACTATTTTCTCCCTAGACACAAAAGGAATGAGTTCTCTATAACATATGATGACACATTTCGCTAGAGGGGTAGAAATGAGTGTTTTAGTGATAAAAAGACCCTGTTAAACAACATCCATCTTCTTCTTTGCAAAATGGGCAGTTATTATTAAGTTATTTCTGTGAATGGCCCTACTATAATGCATTTTCTTTTGCATTTAAACTTCTTCAGCACCTCTTCATTAGTGTTGTTAGACCCTTACTAAGAGCAATCCACTTTACCAGCTGGATGGGATGCCAGATAGAGAGGCTGGCACAGAATGAAACTCAGATGGTCACTATCTGCTTACTAGACTGCCTGCCAGGAGTGGTTTTCACCAGGAATACAGTGTAACACATTGTTACAAAAGAGTACATCTTGGTGTTCATACCTGTTCCCCTCTTTTCAAGTGAATGCTTGCTTTTCAGTTTGTGAAGAGTGTGACTGCTCACTTTGAAAATGTTTGTTGACCCTCTCTGCTAAAAAACTTTATTCTTGATCATGAGGGGTCATGCATTTTTATATAAAGTCATGAGACTTTTGGGTGCTGAACATTCCCAGATTTCAGCATCGACCGGTACTGGGATTTTTGTGTGTTTCAATCCAAAAGAAATATATTTTTGTAAAAGAAAACCAACTTTGATGCAGGCACCAATAAAAGGATTTATTTCACCTGTGAAAATCAGATGTCAGGTTGCAACTAGTTGTCTTTCTTTCTCTCTAATTAGCAGAAAGAGAGTCGTATAAAAAATCTTTCTAAGGCACTTACCTTAGTGTCATATATGTTACTCTTCGGAATAACCTTTCTCTCTAGTGATTTTAGAGATCAATCTCTCTCCTGATTCCCACTGTTTATCTCCTGATGTCAGTGGGAAGCTGGATGTTGACAAAGAAATCAAGCAACTACATTTCTTTATGGATATAGGTCAGAGTTGGAAAATTTTGTTTGCTGATACTTCTGTCTGCTTCTAAGTTCACAAACATCATCTTACCTTTTATTTTCACATGGCAGAGGAGGAAAATCTCTGCATAAATCCTTTCCTTAGAAAAATACTACAATCAGCTGAATACCAGTAATTGTATTTTAAGTCTTTATAGCCTTAGTTCTACTCTTTAAAGTATATTTAGAATAGCATATTTAGCTGTATTTTTCTCTTGCCTTTAGAATGCCAGGCACACCAATAGAACTATATGAATAATAAATTATAATACTGTTTATCATCTAAATTGTTATCGTTTAGAATTTTTCTCTCAAGTGTTTCTTCTAGAAATCTATTCAGCCCTCCCTGATGACACATTTGGATGAACATTTTTCAACTGTGAATGCCTAAAGTTAATCATCTAGATCTATATTTAGGCACAAAAATGAATGACCTGATTTTCAGAGTTGCTGATTACTTATTTTGATGCATTAATATGAATTTAATAGCTTTGCTGTAGGTGCCAAAGTCTAAAGAATGTTGGTTTTTTTCCCATGCACAACTTGTCTATCAAACTGCAGAACACATGCAGAATTAAATCACTAATGAACGATGACAATAGGCCATATAAAACAATGTTACATTGATTCATTTATTTGTTTACATGGCTGGGCAGGTTAATTTTATGCAGAAAGTCCACTATGAAGCCTGATTTACAGTGATTTGAAAAGGAAAGCATGTATTTCTCCCATTTCATATTGAGACAATGGTGAATTCTCCACGAAGACAGTGCATCTTCTAGTTGTTCTTTAATGTATGCCAAAGAGGAATATAATATGAAGACATTTTGCTCATTTTATAGAAAAGCAAACTTAGTCTTTCCCGATGACTTTCATTATTCAAAAAATTGTGGAAAACTGGATACTGCACAACAAATTGATTCATATTGTAAAATAAAAGCCTTTCAGAAAACATTAAGAGCCATATGTTCATTTTACAGATACACAGTGTCACTTTGACATATGGCTTCCTTGCTGTTTAAAGACTTGAATCACCAAAGTTCTTGGCTACTTACATGAAGGGGTCATAAGGATTTGCTTAAAGACACTGCTGAGTAGGGGCCTAACAGCCTGATTTGCTATACCTTGCCTGGCTGAGTTTGAGAAGGTGTCCCAACTACTTTGATGATGCCCAGGACTATGCAGACAGTAAGGACTGTTGAACTATCCAGTCGAATGGGAGGATTTAATCTTCAAAGAAAAGGGCAATAAATACCCTTCTTTTAATGTGTTCTCTTATTCTCTGTTTTTATATTGGATTATTCTTGATACACACAGAGGCTTTTTGCAAAAAAAAGAAAATGAGGAGCAGATGCTAGTTTTCCTCTTCTTTAAGAGTTGTTCTTTGGGTCTTGATCAAACCAGTGGGGAGATTCTTACAATCCACAGTGGTTTTGGGTGTAGGATCCCACCTACTGCACTTAATTTGCTGGCAAGATCCTGACGGAGACAAGCTTGAATAAGAGTAAGCTGAGTGAGGACTACACAGCTCCATCTGACATTATATTGACAGCAGGTGGCAAATGTGGATAGAAGTGCCTGACTATAGCTGAATAAAGTGCACAGTCCCTTCAGCATCAGCAGCTGTGTGATCACTGGGGAGTTGTTTGCTACATGTGGGTTTTTTCACATCTATCGTTTTAACTAAATTGGTGGTCTAAATGAATGGTGTCATGCATAGGAACATTACTTGGATTTATGACAGCTGAAATGTATAGCACCTAGAGGATTTGGGGTCCATGAAGCAGTGAATGGATTTCAGAAAAGCATGATTTTCATCTGTAGTAGATATAAGCTTGATCCATTATTCATCATGCTATGCAAAAGATAATTGCACATTGGGTTCACAGGGCAGTCTTCTGGCATTTCAAAAAGAAGAAAAAGGAATTTAAAAGAAAGATTTATATGTTTATGTTGCTTCTTTTTATGATGCTAGCAAAAGAAGTCCAATTTCCTCCTAATTAGATTATAACAGGTGCAAACAAGTCCAACAGAAGGGAAGCTTTTTGTGTAATATCTATGCAGCATTTGTTGTGAGTGTAGCAGGGAAACAGGAAGCATCTCTCAGCCATGTTTTTCCCATCTTATGATCTGACATCTGTCACGTGCTCTGCCATCAGATAGCAGTGTCACTGGGCTTGGCTCAGGTTGGGCGTCTGAGTTCAGCTGAACCAACTCGAGAAGCGAGTCCCCTTCTGAGACTCATTTCATGCTATGCCTTGTTCTTCTGAGAGCTGTGTTGCCCCAGGTGCTCTCATTCTGTCTTGTACACCCTGTTTCTTGAAGGCTTGGGTCCATTGCTTTCACCCATGTCAGAGACACTGCAGTCCTTGCCACTTCTTCTCTGCTGATCCTGCCTCATGTTCTCCTTTGCCCTCCCAAACGAAGAGGCAACAAGAAAAGGGTATCACATCCTGCATGCAGATATCACCTCCTCCAGCCATTTAAGTTGAGATGCTGAGATGTGAACAGGGAAGGCTTGGGGAGTGTCACACATTCTGCTGTGTAAATAGGTGGTACTACCAGCAGAGTGGTGTGGTGGACAGTAGGAGTCAGAAACCTCTGAAAGTGCTACACCAAGGATGACCACAACTTGCCTCTCAGAGATTTCAGGTTGTTTTGATATGTGCAGATGGCAAGAGTTTTTCTCCTTTCTCAGCAGATTTGCACTGAGGAAACTCTATTGACACGTCTCTGAGAGCAGAGTCCAGATGGGCAGATACTGAAAAAGGGGTATATAGATGGATGTTTCACTCTTGTTTTGAAAGAATCCAGGGAACAATGTTACTTCAATTAAAATAAAAACTAATGAGTTCAGAAACTTTAATTGCATTTTAAAGGAGGAGTAGGTCTTCTGCTTTCATTTTGAGTTTATAATCTAATACATAAGAAAGGTGAAGATCTACTCTTTAATTAAACAACTGAAGAGATCATACTGAGATCCTATTTGACTATGATGTCACCACTGTTCTTTAAAAACTGCAACTGAAACATATAGAGGATTAATTTATGATTATTTTTAAAGAATTGCACAGAATCATTCATGATGGTGGATTTAATTTTCTTGTGGGCAAATTGAACTATTCTGATATCGTATTGTGTATTTGTGAGGAAACAAGGTAAGGTCTATTTCTGTGTAAATACATTTTACCATAGCTTCGGACTCCTAGTGAGATCATAATGATAAAGCTGTGCAAATACTGTTACAAACTGGCAGAAACCAGCCTGGCAGGAAATTTCAAACCCAATGGCAAACTTTCACAGGCTTTTCGAAATTAGTTGCTGTTCCAGTAAAGAGTCATTGGGACTATGTGTCATGGGAAGTAGACTGAGTTTTAATACATAGGCTCTGCAGATGGGTCTTAGTCAAGTTTATGGTGTGACACTCATGTACCTTCAGGGAGAAGCTGAAATCCAGACTGTAAAGAAAAAACAGGTTCAACAGGTAGAATCTGTGAAAAAACATTTTTTTTTTTTGGCAGGTATTGCTGTTGACTCTTCGGAAATATATTTGAAGAAGTGCATTTACAGAAATTAATGGCTAAATAAGTGAATATTATAATTCTAGTGTTTTTTTACAAGTTGGATTTTCTCCCTGCTTCTCTTTCCTTTTGGCCATAATTTCTTCTGGTGCTACATTCTTACCTGATTTTGATATGTGTTTTGAGAAGTTGCTCCAGACTTGTCTATAGGGATCTATTAGATTCCTGATAGAGTGCCTTTTTTTTTTTTATTGAATTAGTTTAACTCCAGTCTGAGTGGATTTAAACTATTTCAGTCTAAGTCACTATTATTTTGAAATTAGAGAGCCTATCCAAAAATTGAGGAAAAACTTACTTTTCTTTAAAGATGACACTGTCTCTGTCTAAATACACTTTGTGGTGTAAACAAGCCCTGGGGAGCATACCATGTGTTCTGAGTTCCATTTGCAAGCTTTTTCGAGTACTCCAACTCATGTTCAATTCAACCTACAGCAATTCAAGGTGTTATCACTTCCCCACCTTCTCCACTATTTATCACAGTCAGTCTGACAGAAATTCCTGCCAGGGTGACAGAAGCAGGCTGGAGCACCAGCTCATTCAAGTCCTACCGCTTCAGTTCAAAGGGTACTGTCAGCGCAAGCCTGGTTTCACTCATGAGTTACACTGGACTAAGAAAGGGAACATGATTAAGGATGCAGTTCTGTTTCTTTGACTCTGATTTTGGGGTTGCTTAACTCTTACAGGGCAGCAGATGGATACAACATAGCGCTGCTGGAGTGAGATTAGCCAGGAGCAGCGCTTTGTTAGAAGAGGCCTGAGAGGTGGTGTAGCTCAGTAGCTCATGCGGGGGTCTGGGCATTAGAGACTCATGTTCTTTCCCCCATCCTTGTATAAGTGACCTTGCATGGTGTCTTTGATATTTTTCTATAAAGGAGTCAGGTTTTTTTTGAGGTCAACAAGAGAGTTTTTTCAGCCCATGAACTAGGTTCATTTGAATATCAGATTCCTCTGAATGCCAGTGAGGCTGTTCAGAATTCTGCCAAAAAATAGCATTCAGGAGAACTGTCTGTTCTCCTTTAACCTTGTTCTTGAAGCAAGAGCAACAAAAAATTGTTCTGATCCCCCTGAGTCTTAAAAAAACATTAAAGCAGGCAATGAGCTCAGACCCTTGAAATTTGGCTGTATTAAAAAGGACTGAAAATGAGATATTTGCTCCGGTAAATGTCTTAGTAGAGGGGTCATTACCTGTGCTCTCTCAATGACTGGATTAAACTCACTGCAGCTGAAGATGGATCAGACTAATAAACTCTGAAGCCGATAGAAAGTCTGCAGTAGTCAATAGTGGGGAAAGCAATCAGTGTGTGTGTTACAGTGAGAGCATTACTGGAGGAAAGTTTGCCTTGTTCAAGGATCCCCAGGGCTGCTTGGGCCACTCTATTACCTCCAGACTCTCTTGCTTCAGTTGTCTCAAAGGTGAGAGTGGGTGTGATAATTTGTTCTGAGAAGCAGGCTGAGTTGCATATTAGCAGCTGTAGGTGACGCAGAGCCTATCCCATCCTGAGGTCTGCAGAAATCTGGCTTGCCCTGTAGTTACAGTTCAGGTCAATCAGCTGCAGAGAACATCTCTGAGCATAACTCTTCTTTGTGGTGCCCAACAAGCACATTCTTGTGTGGCTTATCTATTTATTTCTAGGGGAGAAGACCTGCTTTAGCATTGCTTGCAGTTACCATTATGCAAAATTATGTATCTGGTCAGAATGGATCATTGTGTCTATTGCAAAGCCCAAAGCACACATGTCCACGTCTACAGGTACTGTAAAATAGAGCATTTGAATAGCTTGTAAAACCAAATGATGGCTTTCTTTTCTAGGGTCAAGTATTATCTTGGTGTGAGCTGTCTTCTCCCTGAGTGATGAATGCAGCTGAAGAGAAGGGACCACTCATGTAAATAGCTGCTCATCTAGCCTATTTGATCACAGTCAAGCCCCTATATAGCCTGTCTAACAGGACTGGACATGCC
Organism: Pachyramphus minor; assembly: GCA_013397135.1. Lineage (NCBI taxonomy): Eukaryota > Metazoa > Chordata > Aves > Passeriformes > Tyrannidae > Pachyramphus > Pachyramphus minor. The sequence goes on along the minus strand of VYXB01002621.1, from coordinate 69,361 downwards.
TATGCCACATAGCGTTGGGCAGTTTGAAGATACAATGGCCACAGCTTGATCCTGCATGTAATAGTGCTGAGATGATGCAGTGGCCCAAGGAGGCTGAGTAGGTGTAGGATTGGTTTAACTTTGTGTGCATGCCACAGGAAAGGGATGAGAATATTCTCCTTGCCTGGGATCAATGAGGCCTTTGAAATATATGCTATGGGCCTCTGTAGGGCTATGTAATATTAATGTGAAAATATTCACAATGCCAAAGGCTAAATAAAGCTGCAGACTATTCAGCTGATAGTCTATAGGTTTCCTCATCTCTTATTCCAACTCAGATATTTTCCATATCCTCTTCATTGTGATATCTGGCTAAAAATGAAAACATGAAGGAGGACCTTTGCAACCATGACAAACCCAGAAGATTTTGCCTGTAGAAGAGAAAGTGGTCATTAGTACTTTTAGTGTGATTGAACACTTTACATTGCTTGACCCACATAGATGGAAGAGATTGTATATCTGAGAAGGAAAGTATTAGTAGAACTGTCATGAAAACACATTTCTCTCATCACCTCCTTAGGCTGGTCAAGGCAACCCTGATCTGAGATTCAAAACAGGTAAAAAGAGTAAGAAGGAGAAGGCCACATCATTCAGATGTGGGATTATTGTGGGGAAGAAGATTTTTTTTTATTGTCTCTTAACTCTGCACATGTGTGCACATTTTATCAAGGGGTCACTAAACACTTGCCATGTCCTGGCTGGGCTAACCACATTCCTTTTCACAGAGCAGCCAGGGCTGAGGGTGCATGAGGCTGGTGCTGCTCTACAGTTTGATAGAAGCAGCAGTTTTTCTTCAAAGTGCAAAGCCATAAAAAGCAGCTGGGAGCCTTTTCCCTCTGGCCAACTGGCTGCACTTATATTCACCAACCACAGGCATGTGCAGGCATTAGAGAAATGGCTTTCATTTTTTTAATAAAGGTCTTATTGTTGTTGGGAGTTGTCATATAGTGGTATGTGGAGCAGATGCTTCAAGGACCTTTCTGTATTAAGTCTTTACCATGTAGGTGCTTGTAAGTGTTGGGATTCATATTAATGACTCAGACCACGTCCAGGCCATATTCCTCTATTCCTTGGGTCTGGGGACATATGTATGAAGGACAAGTTTTCCTGAGGGGGTAGGTATTCTTGTTATTGGATGCACTTTTATGGGAAGAGGCAGAACTAAATGCAAGACTAAGAATTTCAGTTGCAGTGTACTGAAGTCTAAACAAACAGCTGCTCAGATGAGAAGACAACCTTTAATAGGTTGGTGTCTTTACTAATTGCATGTCACCTTTTACTTTTGAAAATTATTTATCTGCAATACAATACCAAAGCAAACAATTATGTTCGATGTCATGCTAGGTCTGTTGTCAGCAATAACATGTCCCCTGCCTTGTCATTGCCCCAGGTTATTGTTGGGCAATTATTCTTTCTTCTTTAAAAAATTTACATTAAAGTTTCTCCTGCATTTGGACATGTGGCTAGCTGTCCGTGAAAATCATAATCACAATTCAACAGTGTACCTTTCCTAGCCAGACTGTCCTCTAACGCTCCTTCTCCTGGATGTTTTCTTCTGCCTTCCTTTGCCGTGCTATATGAACACAACCTACTCTCTGGTTTTGTTCTTGTTTCTTTTAATGAAGTAGTTACTTCTTCTTCTTAAGTGTCCTTTCAATAGTACTTCATTTTCTCTCACCACTGCAGCATATTTTGATACTGCTGTCTGTGTTTAATATATACAGACTTCTACTCCTAGATTTTGGTTTTCATGCATTTTGATGTTCTCTAACAAAATGTGCCAGTTCTCATGTATGCTCTTGCCTTTTTGCCATTCATTCTCCCTGTTGTCTTTCCTTTCTTACAGACCAGGACTATACTTCCTTGATAACTTTTGGCTTTGAACTCACAGGCAGATTGTGGTTAGACATGATTAATTAATCCAAGAGTCTCTAAGTTGCTTTGTTTCAGAGTAACATGCTCTTCTGCCAAGCCAGAGTCTGTGGCTAATAATTTCTCATCCTTCTGTCTGGTGTGTACCTCACCTGCTGTTGTCTTGGTCTTATGCCTTTCTTAGTGAAGATCTTTCTTTTTTGGTATTACGATAACTTTTTTCCTTTCATTTTTGTGTCTCAATCAGTTGTTTGTGTCAGTGGTGTTTTTAAAGGTATAGAGGAAATTTCACCCTCTCTGCAAAATATGCTCAGTCTCTCGTTCTGCTGCAGGAAGGTACTCATTTCCTACAGTCTCAGAAAATTGAGGCTCACCCTTACTAACATAATTTTTGAAACTAGGGGTTAATATTTCCCAAACACTTTCTTATTTTGAACATGGCCCAGAGGGGTATTTTTTAAAACACTAACCTGACATTCTACTGATAAAGGGATTAAATGAAAGTATTTGCATAATGACTTCCAAATAGATGGGCTTTATGATAGATGACACCAAAATATGTTGCATAAGAATGTGAAAGGGAAAAAGTACAAGAAATTTGTAAAGGGATTAGCAGAGTAGAACAGGTCTATGTGGAAATAGATATCATGAAATAGATGGATTTCATGATGTCAATTGTTACAGAGCAACTTACTGAAGAAAGCTGACCACCTCCTTGTTTCACTCCAGGATGATCCTTATAATCAAAGAAGCCCAGACTCTTTAGTTTCAGAAAGAAACACCTTCAGAAAATAAAAAGGAATATTAGCTGTTATGTTCTTGTGTCACAAGATGAATTTGAATTAATATTTTCTCCATCTTTTTGGCTTTACTTCAGAAATACATAGTTTGATGGGGGGGGGATTTAACAAGCTTTAGGCAAGCTTTGCTAAATCCACAGTATAGCGGGTACTGGACGACATGCACTGAAATGCTGATTCCATGAGGCTCTGAGTCTTATCGCTTCTGCAGGCAAAGAGTAGAAGAAATCCTTTCACATTAGACTTGCAAAATGTAACGTGCATTGCAGTACTTTCTGTCTGAGCCATTCTGTCAAGTTAGCATCATTAGGTACTGTACCCCACTTTGAATCTACTTGTTTTTATTCTTTTGTTTCAGGAAAGTGTAAGTCATACACCTGTCTTGGGAATGTAGTGAACAATTCAGAGAGAATTTGAAATTGCCACATCAGCTGGGATAAATATGTTTATTGATGATTGCTTGATAGATAGAGGCAAGATAGATAACCTACATTGAATTCATCCTATTATTGGCCTACTAAACTGAGACAAGTTGTTGGAGATGGCTCATATGAGGCAATGGGCAGAGGGAGAGGAGGTCGAGATACCAGCTTTGAGGCATGGAAGGCTCAAGAGGATACAGTGGCTACCAGACTGTGACTTTATTTCAAGGACTGTTTGTGTGGTGTTTCTAAACCTAATATTAGGTTGACNACTACAGACTCTCAGGCAGCTTGCGAGAACCCCCCCCGTCGCTGGTCTGGTCCCTTCCATAAGAGCCCAAGACTGCGACAACAAGTTATATACTTCTTTTTGCCTGTATTTTTGCATGTTTAATGTGGTCCCTGTTCTGTAATAGTTGAATAGCTCTTATTCTTGTCAATGCATCTAATTGCAAAACATGGCTCTGAGGCAGGGAAATACTATCTTTTCCAAATGTTGATGGGAAACTGAGATGTAGAAGGTTATGTTCATACCACCAAGCATGATGAAGTAATATTTGAGTCCAGTGACTTTGGATTGAGCCACTGGCTTTAGAGAGCAAATGAATCATCTACCTTTCTCTTGAATAACAATCACAATAATTTCTACTGTAATAAAAGCAGTGATTAAGTTAGACTAGGTTTGAGAAAGGATCTGCTGAACAGGTGTCTGAGAGAACTAAGTTGTGGTTTTTTGCAAAGATATTTTGTTGTTTAGCTACCACTGAAATCAAAGAGAAGATCTGTTGTAAAAGAAGAGACTTTGCCCTGGATTGCACACTAGGATTGTTGCACAACAAGGAAATACTGATCTGGGTGTAGTTGTACAATGAGAAAATCCTTGTATTTTCCCGTTTTCTCAAGTGGAAACTCCTAAATAAGTGCAAGTTTACTGTATGATGTATAAATAGTTTCTTTTCTTCAAAATGTAAACAATGAGTCCAAGTTACTTTTTCAGTTGAAAAGCTCTACATAGATTCAGAGAAAGTATTTTTATTTAGCATTACTTATTCTTTGATTAGGAATAAAAATGTAGGTCCCCATTGTCTCTGTGAGGTCATGTGAAAACACAAATCCTGGACAAAATGCCAAAGCAACTGATTAACTATTATTACTTAGCTAATATTTGCTTCCTATCTCAGAACTGCCTATTAAACATAAAAGAAAAACCGTTGAGAAACTGTTGTGCTTTGCGGGTGATTTGCAGTACCAACCTCTGGAAGGAACAGAGACTCCCTGTTATGCTCAGAAAACAGGTTTTTCTCCTGATCAGATACCAGGCTGGAAACTCACAGGCTGTCTTTGCTGACAGCACAAAGCTGCCACTTGCTTGCTACACAGTGGAGCCTGTGACTGCGGCCATGTGTGCTGCAAGGTTGCCCTCCCTGTAGCGAACATGGTGTCCTAGCAAGGCCAGCGAGTTTGTAAGTGCCATAGCCAGCTGCCTTCAGGCAGTTTCCAGGCTGCCAAGAAGTTGTTGCATGGATGGGGCATGGAGCACGCTACTCATCTGGAGTCTTCACACATACAGATGCTAAATGCATTCACCCCTGGGAATGATGCCTGGTCCTCAGGGAAAGTGGCCTGTTTGTATGCTGTGCAGAGCTTATTCCTTTGTATGAAACTGGGTGGTTTCTCTTGTATCCACATGATGAAACACTGGTCATTTTAGGTGTCTTCTTGGCCCTTTGGTGCTAAGATGCAATCATTAAGTTTCTGTGTGAGTTTGTGTAGTTTTGTTTGGTTTGGTTTTTTTTGTTTTCTTTTTGTTTGGAGCACCAGAAGTAACCTGAAGAACGGGTTGAAGCCCACCAGAGTGGTATTTCCATAGAAGGGCTTTTGTTAGGAGTTGGAGGACTGGTTAGGATGAGGCAGGGTTGATAAGGAACAAAACCTCATCCATGACACCTTTTGGGAGCGATCTGTTTCTAGAACTTCCCTCAGTTTTGTATGGAGATTAGTTGATTCATTCCGCAAAACAGTCTGGGAAGGAAGTGGGAATTTTGCAATATCAGGATATCACAACCTAAGAGTAAACTGGGAGTTAACTTGGTGGGCAGCGTAGGCTTACTGGTTGTCTGCAACATATATATGGTGGTTTCACCTGAAATCTGCTCTGGTGTGGCCAAAGTGTTTTTCCTATGGTGCAAAGGATGTTTCACAGCCTGCAGCTGCTCTGACATGAGCCAATCTGCTCCTCTTGCACCGGAGCTCAGGGCTTGAGCCCCAACTGTACTTACATCTTCAGTTTCTCCATTTGCTGGACAACACTGTGATTTACCCCAGGAAAGCAGACCACTGTAACCTGGGAGGAAGAGGCTTGGATTCGTTGTCTTGCTCTACCAGTATGGCTCTCTTTCTTTTTGCTTTTACATTATCACATGCCTTCCAGGTCTTGTCTATCTTACATTGAATTATTAGACATGAAATTGTCCAGTAGAGATGCAGCTTCTGCTGTGAAAAAATGTTTTTGCAAGAACTTATTATGTCCTTACGCTGCAAGATGCTCCTTCCAGCCTTGTGAGTCTGACAGGAGGCTTATGCTTATGCAAAGCTGTGATAAAAAAACGTGTTACCCCAATAGACTTGGCTCCTCTGAAGAGTTTTCTAGTATGGATTTGTCCAAGTTTTCTAGTATGGATTTGCCCTAAGCCTCAGCTTTCTCATTGCCACTTGGAGCTGATAGTGCTATGGTAACACAAGAAAGTCTTAAGAGTTCCTTACCAGGGAGCTGAGATTCATAGGACGTAGCACTGCTGCTACTGCCCTTACCTCTTGCCCTGTAACACTGAAAGGAATAAGGGTCTCCTAATGACTTTCTTCACCTAGACACAACTATAGCCTTTTGTTGCTGACCTGGTAGAAGAACTCAGTCTGACAAAATTAAGAAGGGAAAGGAAAATGTAATTTTGGTCAGGGTCATGTTTTGGTCTAGGGACTTCTTGACTTTTACAAGTGCACAGACGTGGCTATTCCCTTAGTCCTGACTAGAACCTTCCTTCCAAACACCAGGCTCATTTTCCCAGTGATCCACAGAACCTGGGAAACTTTAATTTCTTTTCACCAAATAGAGGCTTGCAGCTGACTCTACCAAGGTAGTAGCTTGTTGGAAGTGGGGAGTTCCCATGGTGGATTGGATGCCTTGGGAACTGCAGGCAGCTCCCTCCCTGTTGTACGGCGGTGAAGCACAGCTGGGGAATGTGGGGGCCACACTAATTCTGTGTGGCCTTTTTTCATCTCTCTGGATCAGTGCTCTAGAGACTTGAATCATGGTGGACAGCGAATCATTGTGGTCAGGTGGCATGTAGCTCCATGAAAAGAGTGCAGTTGAGTAAGCATTGATGGGTACACAGTGTTAATACATGAGCAAACATTAGTGGGTACATAGAGTTAATATCTGAGATGTAAGACTGCTGGGAAGGAAATGGGAGATAGTCTGTGTCTCAACTGTGCTATGTGAGAATAAAGGGAACCGAAAAGCGGTAGAGACTCTTGTGTATTTTACTTATTGGCAAAGGTCTCTTGGCCTTTGGAAAACAAGGAACATGGTTCTGGTCTGTGAACAGTCTAGCCTGACCTGCTCTTCTCTGTACACATAAGAAGTAATAAATACCACCAAGATCTGTATTGTCTACATAACTTTGAAGGAATCTATAAGAATTTTTGTGATTGAGTTACTGTAAGGGAAATATCTGTCTTCCTGTCATAGGAAATAAGTATTTGGTGTTCTGCATAATCAAGATTAAAATCAGATACTGTACTGTATGGGAAAGGTATCCTGTTAGAAAATTGGACATAATTAATTTATGATGGTAGTTCATGTTCTTTGTACGTTAGTAATTTAGCACCTGTTATTATATGAGTTTATGACATCACTTATCCAAAAACTAAAAAAAAAAAATCATGCAAGTTCCTTACGGTTTGGTTGGGGAAATCCCCAGACTGTACTATAAAAGACATCCTTTCTCCCTTTGCTGTCACATCTGCTGGCTGAGAAGATGAAGTGCACACAGGTGGCTGTGCTGCTTCTCATGCAAAGCGTGAGTGCTCTGGCTGGAACAACGACAGCAACAGAAGAGGTAGGATGGGGCTCTCATAACCTGAACTTTGGTGTCTTCTTGTATTCTCACGTAGGTTGCTGAAAATTCTTTCAAGATTACTGGAAAATTATTAGAGAAATTATGAGATCTCTGCATCATTTTAAGAATGGAGAAAGTTTAAAGTATTCCTTCATCCTCCCCACAACTAACATATAGGGACTGGGTAATAAAAGTGAGGCACAGGTTTAAAGTCAGAGTCAAATTCTGCCTTTGGTTAGATGAGTGCAACTCCCAGTGAGGATCCAAGCTGGATATTAAATGCTCTCTATAGCTTCTAATTAATTACCAAGGGCTTATAGCAGTAATAGATCCACATCTTTGATGTGGAAGGACTTGGGAGGTGGGAGCTTTCCCAGTTACATGACTGCTGTCATACTCTGAGACCAGGCAAATGAAAGGAATGGTGGGTGGCTTTTGTCGAGTGCTCTCCCTCTTCCTCAAAAAACAGTATCTGGTTGGGCAAGAGAGAAGTTCAAAGCAGATTAAATCAATCAGAAAAAATATCACAACAACCTCAAACCAAAGGCAACATCAAATTCAGGGGGGAAGGAAGAAAAGGAAACTTTGAAAAATGATTTTGGTAAGCAAAAAAATTACATTAGTGAAAGATCATTTTGATTTTGTACTGTCTTTTTTTTTTATTTAAAACTGGGCTTCAAATATTAAAAAAAAAAAGTTTGTGAATACTTTAAAAGGTCTTTCAAATGAAGTGAAGCATTTTGGTTTTGTTTGACCCAAATTGACTGACTTTTGGTATATATTAGTTAAAATTTGGGGAAAAACCCCCCCATTTTGGCTCCCTATGACTCTTTCTGATTTATCTGGGTTAGTCACCAACCAGAAAGTTCCTGTGTGCCCCTAGTTATATTTTTTAAAGTTCGAGAGTGCTGTGGATGCAGGCAGTGAAGTCAGCATCTCCTGGGAAGGTGCTTTTATTCACTCAAGGAATGAAGAGTTGCAAAAGTCTAGATGGAAGTGTTGATAAGCTGAGGGTAGAAAGTTTTATACGGAAGAAATTCCTCCTCAGTCTGCTTAGCTTTAAGCTAGTCCTCAGCTTGTGTAATTTACACAATTACACAATTACCCTGTTAATTGCTACTAGCTGCCCCCACGTCGTGTACAGTGTAATCATAGAAGCACACAAATGTCCATTTGAGCATGTTTATATGACAAACTGTCCCACAAAGCTTGTTTACACTGTGCCACTCAATAGACCTGCCCTTTGCTGGCCATTTGGATTTCTCTACCATTCCCTGGCTCAGGAATACAGTTCCAGCTGGGATTTGGGAAATGCAAAAAGATACAGCAGAGAGTGTCCTGTTGTAGGGAAGCCCATTTGGTGTTCTGTCTGTGACACCATTTGACACTGAGGGTGTCTTGCTCCAGTTTCCAGCCTGCCAGAGATTTTGGCAAGACCCTGTTATGGGTGACAGTGTGCTGCACCACGGCAGTGCACTGTGCTCTGCACACTGTGTGAGGATGAGGCAACCCACAATATGGGTCACAGCTGATGTCCTTGCTGTGGCAGGAAGGCAGGCATCAGCCACAGATGAAAGTTAAAGTATATGTATATAGTCTTACTACATAAAAGGCTCCCAAAATGGACCTGGCTGTATCCTTGGTAGTGTGGTATCTTCCCTCAGCATTCCCTCCCCACTGTGGGATGCTGTCACCTCCATGGTGATAATAGGAGAGTGGTACACATTCCCCAGCCATCATAGCTCACAGCCTGACAGCTTGGTGTGAAAGGGGCAGTGAGTCCTGCGCTGAGAGGCTGGAGCATGAGCTGGGAGGTGAGGAACAGACATTGCTGCTGGGAGCACAATATTCTCTGGATTTAGGGCAGAGGTTAAAGGATGGTACCATCCTTTTAGACTGCCAGGGCTGAGAGCCCCAGCTCCCACCTCCTGGACAGGCTGAGTGTCCCCTGCACTGGTCACACAGAGCCTTTCTTCAAGAAGAGGTGTATGTGAAGTGACAGTGCCCAGAGAAACTGTTGCCTCAGCAGCAGATCAGAAAAGCCAATTAATTTTACAGTTGCTGGGGATGGCTCCCATAATAAAACAAAGTGCTTTGGAGCTGCAGGATGGGGTCTAACTGGTGGGGAAGGGATGGTGCCATATGCAGGAAATCACACTGAAAAAAATCTTTCCTTTTCTTTTCAGACCACTCATCTCTATCCGATGCTTCCATACCTGACTCAGCCTAGAAATATGAATGACACACTGCACACTCCCCCAAAGGTATAACCATTACTATTCTTCAATAAAGTCCAGAAAAGAACAAATTTAGGGACCTGTGTCCCATTCTTTAAATACTACACAGTCACTCAGAGACTTAACCCTCATACACTTAACCTAGTTAGGCTATCTGGGAAAAGCATTTACGTATTGTCTATTCGGTATTTTAAAACGTAGTGAATCTTTGCTACTGCTACCATGGCATTCAATGCCTTAAGTCATATGCAAAACTTTGGCATTAACTTTGTAACTACAGAACTGGACCCCAGACATGAAGCAGATGGGGCCCCAGGGATTTGATGGCAATGTACCAAACAGTTTGGTGATTACAGCCTCCCTGGAGGAAGTCTTCTCTCATAAACTAGAACAGAGCCTTGAAACTGTTTTCTGAGGAGTACCCATTTCTGGTTGCTGGGATTCAGAAAATCTTGATTCTCACTGTTCTACTTCACTAAAATATTATCAGCTGTTTGCTGGTAGAGGGACCTGAATCTGATTTCTGTGCCTGCTGGTAGAGTGCTTAAGTCCACGTCCTGCAGATTTCAGTGTTTGGTTTCTTTCCCTCTCTCTATCAGTGACTGTTTAATAACATGTTTGCTTTGGAACAGATTGAATAGATTACACTTTCGCCCATTGGTCCTGCAAGTGTCAAATACAGAGTTCATGCAAAGCACAGCTACAGGTTAGGTTGGAGATGGTAGACAGCTTGACAGCAGATCTTTCTTGTCTAGATTAGCTAAGTGTGGCACCTGGGATGTGTGGAGAGACCTCTTCTGAAACAGAGTTAAGTCTCTGACTCCCGCTGAGCATTTAGGAAGTTAAATGGAGTCAGGGGTCTCTCTCTGAGTCTGACAAGCAGGACCCAAGTCTTATCCATCTCCTTGCCCCAGCTGAGGTGTCTTCTGTCCCTGCCATGGCCTCTGTACCTGTCGTGTGGTTTCTGTGGATCCCATTCCTTGTCTTAGGATGGGCAAATAGCTGACTCAGAGCTGTGAATGTCACTAGGCTAGTGACAAACTTCCTGGTTTTCAGAAAATTGAGTAACTACTGGCCCCTACTCCCTTTCTTAATTTGAAGGGATGTGGAGAAGGAACATTTCTCATAGTTTCAAATATGTATATATAACAGCTTAATTTTACAGGGTGAAAGTTGCTGTCAAGTCCTTGCTGTAGGCTAGGACAGTTCACTCTTTTTTAAGCATTCTGTATAAATTATTAAACTTTAAAAAACATACAACTCGATCAAAAGTAACACACTTTATCGTGTATTTTTCTACAGGATGAAGGAAGACATTTTTGTTACATGATTGTCATTTGACTGGTACTATATTTTGATTGAAACACTTGCTGACCCAAGGGGCTTTTAACTAAACGTGCCTTTTGGTCTTGTCAGCATCATGATCCCAGTGTCTGTAATGTCAGTGGAAGAATGGAAGCAGGTCTGTCTGCCCAGGTGTACTCTTTTGGAAAAACTGTCTCTTGGCTTAGATATAAGCTGCATTTACTGCAGTGAAGCTCTGCCTTCAACTCAAGACTCCCTCCTAACACAAATGTCAAAAGATAAGGATTGTTTTTCATACAGAGGTTAAAAACACAAGCTGAAGTTTTTTTGGGAGATCATCTGAATACATTTATGATTTTATTTAGCACATGGTAACTCTAGAAAACTTATATACGGTATATACGGTAAAGACTATAGTTTATAGCAGAGTGTACAATGCATACAAAGGTGTAGCACACACTATGCTATACTATGTATAGTACACTCTCTCTTGCATACATATGCACGTTTGTGTTTACACAGAAGGCACAGAATACAATACCTTCCACACACAAATTAGCATGCCAGTGTGCAACAGTCTTAAAGAAGGTCCCATATACTCACTAAGCCACATCTATTTCTTGATTTGGCTCCCCCCTCATCTGTTTCTTTCGTTATTGGTGAGCAACTTGCCATTCCAATCATGCCCATATGCAGAGGACTCAGAGGTGGAGAAACATCTTACTTAGGAACTTATATTTCATATTTTCATGCTTTACATACTTGTAGCCACACCTTCAAAAATACTTGGAAACTTAGATATAATGTGTAGTATGTTCTCAGTGGGATTTTCAGAAATGCTTTGCTAACCTACCTGGCAGGGAAATCAGTGGAAGTTATGTACTGGGACATTCTGGAATGCTTCTTTTCATGTTAAATGTCTTCAGCAGTCTGTCTATAAGTGAAGTTTTAAGGCCTGTGGTGCTTGAACAACACAGATAAAATGACTTTTCACGCTTTCTTTCAAAATGAGATGTGTGCTGTTTGTTGTGACTGCAGTAAAGAGGTTGCCAGAAGTGTGAACTGGGATCATTCCTGCTTGCTGCTGTTCTCTTTTTGGGCTCAAAGATCAAGACAGCTTTGCTGCTGGCCATCACTGTGTGTTCTGCACCGGTTTGCCGGTGAGGATGTTAGTTGTGAAAAAGCAAGAGAAGAAGTGCTGAAATGTCAGCTTTCAGGACATAGTTTTGTTGTTCGCTTGTTTAAGAGGGAGAGAAAAAGAGAAAACACATTAATAACAGTGGTATTTCTGCAAGGCGGGAGGAGATATTATAGAAAGAAGTGTGTTTAAAGAGCAAGTCTGTAGCTTTAAAATATGCAGCTGCATTGAAGTGTGTGCTAGAATATTTTAAAGTAACATCAAATATCTTTGTTAAGAAATTTGTGATAGGTTTATGAATTGGGAAACATTTTGTGAACAAACAAAAAAGAGCTGCTCCAAACACACTCAGTATTCAGCCCAGTGTTTATAGAATACAGTGTGCTTTGACTGTAAATTATGGCAAGATCATGAATTGCCAGCCTTGACCTTTTCATACCTCATATGCATTGCTCCAGTGATGATGCTTTGAGCATGCAGACAACTGGGACTAGGCGATTCATGCTAATGGCATGGCCAATAGCTTTGACAGCTATTCACAAAAATGGATGGGTGGGCTGTGATGTGTGGGTGTTATGAACAATATTTCGTAGCAAAATAAGAACCTCTACCTTAGGCCAAACCTGCATATTTAATTCATCACCTTTCAGTGGTGTATAATTAAATATATGTCTGTTTGCTGTGGCTGGCTGAGAAACTTCAAATGAAAGATTTTTCTTTTCAAAACTTTCCCTGTTACTAGTTCTACTTCGGTGCTTTCATCTCTATGGATGGAAATGACTAGATGATTTGATCACTTTAGATTAGCAGAATAGTAAATATAAGACATAAATTACTAAGTTACTATTTTCCTGCAGTTGACTGCTTCTCTATCTGCTGGAAGAGTTATTTCGTTATGTTAGGAACATTGTCCACCAGATTGGGAAAGTAAGGACTATTATGTGCCTCTGTTTTTCTAATGGTAAAATCTTTACAACAATATCTGACTACTTTCAGAGAGATTTGTAAGGCTGAGTCATAAAAATTGCTAGATATTTTGAGTTCTTTGGAAGAAAGAGGTGAAAGATGGCTAGTAATGAAGTTATTGATCTCATGATTGTCACAGCTCATGTTAGTGACAGACATTATTAGGCGCTGATTCTAGAGAAGAATATTAACACTTTTTTTCTTACCAATTTGTTATTGCAGCTCTTTGCCAATGTATCCGGCTCTGTGGATGATGAGGGAACTTGCCAATGCTCTGTGTACCTGCCGGATACCACCTTTCCAGTGCAGAAGGTCGAGCAATTGGAAATTATAGCGGCAACACTCTCGAAGAAATTTGAGACAGAGCTTTCTAAAGTAAGTGTTCTTTTCTCTTAAAAATAACAGTTGCGTCTTTGCTGAAAAATGGTTGCCTGTAAAAAAGTAGAGCAGTCAGCACTTTTCTGTGGGAAAGAGGGCTCTATAAGAACAAGGAGAAAGGTGATTAAATCTTTAATCTTTGACATTGTAGCATTGAATATTTTCCTGTCTCTTTTCTAGGCCTTTGCAGCTAAAGACATGTGGTATTTTTTGGAAGAATGATTGTGTTTTTCCTATTTTGGCTCAGTTTTATTGGTTTGTGATTGCTACATGATGCTATAGGAAGCCAAACCTCCTGCTCTTTCATGTGTTATTATTTGTATCAAGCCAGCCAGATTGTAGGAAGGCAATGAAGGAAAAGAGGAGAAAGGTCACCACAGGCCAGAGTGAAGAAGTAGGTAAATATTTGCCCCTTCACTGCTTCTGCTCTCACAGATAAAATAAATAAATAATAATAAAAAAATCAAATATCTTCCTTGTCAACATCTGAAGCTGTGACAGTGAGACTGCTGAATTATGCATTTCTGTTGAAGACAAACATACCTTACACTGCTTTGGCTTCTTGTTGCATGAATTGAGATCCATTTTTTTGAGGAACTCAGGCAAACCTCCACATGATGTAGTGCACTGAGTGAACTGCCTGTGAAGACAGAACTCTGCCTTTTATTTTTTATAGTGAATAAATATTCAGGATTCAGATTAGGTGTCCAGCAGAAAGTGTTTTCTTCAGAAACCAGGCAACTTAAGAAATGAAGTGTCCTTGAATTAATCAGCAGAAAAGGCAAAGCATTAAATTATAAATTCTAATCATTAATATTCATAAACCTCCTCTGGTATAATCAAGAACAGATAAGAAGTTATGCATAAAAAACACAACAACAGGCGTAGGATCCTGTGGTAAGATCTTTCAGTTCAAATCGTTTGTTTTGAAAGAACTGGAGCTAACAGTGAAAAACATTCAGCTGTCAGCAGGCATATGAAGGGCAAGTTGACAGAAGTCCCGCTGCCTCCAAGCACAGGAATTACCTGATCCTTTGCAGCATGGAGGTGTAGCTCAGAGTTAATGAGCCATGAAAATCACTGAGATTTCAGGTTCCCATACTGTTCCCACTGTGGTCATTTGAAGCTAACTGCGTTGGAACAGGATCAGGGGTGTGATTCCCAGCCAAAAAAATGGCATGATTCTTCAAGGTGTTTGTGTATCACCTTTCCCAGTCACTTGCCCTGGCATGACCAATCTCTTACTAGTACTTTCTTCAGAATGGTGCATGCTTCCTTTATCCTAGTGTCACACAGGTATGCAGATCATCTCAAGTGCTGCTTGACCTCTCCATGTGGACAGTCTCAGACATCCATTGAATTCAGATATCATGCTTATATATAGACACAGGTTGCTAGAGATACCTAAAATTAGGTATATAGATTTGTACCTGAAACTCACCTCTGAATTCAGGGCAAGCTGAATCCCTATCCTAGACATTAAAGTCTGGGTTGCCAGCTGGTGTCAGCTGGTGACAACTGTGTTGTCATCCTTTGGTGCCCAGTGTACCGCAGTGTATCACAGTGTAGACATTGACCTCGACTCTCAGTTCTCACTGCAGACAGTGAAAATCCTTGAACATACTCAGACTTCACTGAATTTCATCCTGTTGACACCAATCAGCTGAGCAGTGTTACAATGCATTCAGTTGAAGTGCAACATATACTTTGGTGTGATATGGGCAAAGAGACACTTTGGGTCAGAAATTAAAATGAACAGATTGCATTTTGGTGTAACTTTATGTGTGCAAGATTTTTTGGTTATAATGTTGTGGGGTTTTTTGGAGAAAGAAGAGAGATGTTGAGCATGGCCCTTTTGATATCTGAACTTAAGTACTTTGAGATCTTGTGATGCATAAATCTCCATGCTCAAAAATTCTTCATGTCTCCCATTGTGGAAAGAATCCTCTTTATGCAATCCTGCATATTACTTTAGTTGTGATAATACTCATAGAGAGAAGGAAATAATGAAATGGAGGAAAGTCAAGCTTTCAAAATTGATCATTATCAGAAGTGATCCTGAGCAAATTCCTAGGGAATCTTATTCAGACATAACCTAGTCTCACCACAGCAGTGTGAATTTCTACTGAATGCTTCCTTTTCTGACGCTGAGAATCCATGCTTTAGTTGCTCTTCTGAAACACCCTTTGAAGCTCATGGAGACTTTTCCTGGGTAAGAGCTGCAGGATTGGACCCTCTTAAGGATGCTTTCCATGTGCTAGAAGTCCCAGAAAAACAGCCTGATTGACTCATTAACCTTTTGCCTGATTGTTGGTTAATTCAAAAAGCGAGGGGGTCCTTTTATAGAATCAGCAGGCAAGGAAGCTTGCAGATAAAGAGATGCTCTCATGTGCCAAGTGAGTACAAACTGTAGGCTGAAAATACCAGACTAATTTTTCCTCTGTCACATCAACCTTTGCTAGCATAATTATGATTACAGAAGAAAATTAACCTTTTAAAGCAAAGCAGGAATTGGCTGCTCCTCTCAATAGAAAAGGGGAAAGGACACTTCCATAACAGGGATGGATCAGCACATGATCAAAAGGAGACAAAATGCCTTTCAGAATAAGGCTCACAATGGCCGCAACATCCTCACATACCTAGAACAGGAGGTAAAAAGCATGCTTGTCCTCTGCTTTGCAAAACCGGTTAACCTGTAATGGAATTCTTCTCTGTCTCAGGAGGCAGACTGCCAGCCTTGCTCCTTATGGACCAACAGAGGGCAAGTCTGCCCAAAGCCAGTCTCCTGGGTTGAGTGATTTCATAAAATTGCTCGTTTTGTAATTTCTTTCTTATCTTGCCTCAGTCCTCCCACATTTTGTCTTTTACATCTTCATCCTGCACCTTTGTTCCTCCTTCTGTACTCTCCAAATGCATACTGGAGAAGTGTCTTTTTGCATGCTGCAAAGCCTGGTTTGATAAATACCAATTGCAGGTAAATGACACAGTAAATGAGCATTGCAGATTTTTCCTGCCCTTTTCATTACATGAAGGTGACAATGCTTGGAAAGGAGGAAAAAACTGAAACTGAGGATTTTTTCCCCTACATATGCCTCACATGGCTCCATTCTCTTCCTATAAAGAGCTAACACAAGGCCCTATGCACTCATTATACCCTACTTTAGGCTTTTAAGATAAATGTGGCTGCAATCAGTACTAGTTATTGGTCTGTATCATTAAATATAAAATATGCACAGAATTTCTGTGGCACCCTGTCAAGATACAATAACCAGTCTCCAGCAGGTAGATGCAGTGAAGAGCAGGGATTATAAGCTGCTTAAATCTATCTGCCAATCAAAAGAGCAACATCATGTTGTTTTTACAACTGATATTTCTAAACTACAGAAACTCCTAAACCAGATCTAAGCAGGTGGTCATTTCCACACAGGGCATTGCGATGCTTGACATATGTGCTGGATTTGTCTGAAAAAGCAGTATAGACTTGTTAGGGCAGCACTGCTGAGAAAATTTTATTTGTCCAATGATTCGCCAGGGGAGCTATTAGTTTAAATTCATTGTGATACTGGTGTGGCTGTACAGAGCTCTGCAGAATGATGGTGCTAGTTCAGGCTCAGCTACACTCTGGTGTATGATGTTGACATGTCCTTAAATGACCTAGATGGTTGACTGAGTGAAAATTCTCTAATATGGGAGGAGAAGTTCAGGTCTGTGTCCTGCAGCATTCTGCAATCATATAACTATATATGCCTTGTTCCAGCCCTCAGCATTTCATCCAGGCTCTGAGGACCCTGGAGAAAACTTCACATTCATATGTTTCTCACTAATGAATAGCCAACACTAATTCCAGTAGTCTGTTTATTTCAGTGGTTTGTAGATTTGGTCTGTAATGCATCCTTATTACCAGTATTACTATGAGAAAGGTCATTAATACTTAGAGAGGTTTCCTAATACCTCTATGATATACACAGCTTCACTCTATGATAAGCTTCACACAACAATGCCATTTTGTTCAAACATGGGCTTGCCTTATATTTCCCAGGTTGTACTAATATACTCTTTCTTTTTCTGTTGTTGTGCAAACCATACACACAGTTTAAAAATTTACCTTTGAAAAGTTTTTCCAGGTGATTTTTTTTGAGGATCTCTTTCAACTGCAAACTGATTTTGGTGATCATTGAAAGTGTGAGGTCTAACTACATCTGGCTTTTCCAAGAGCATTGCTTAGTTCTTCTTACTATTCCCTACCAAACAGATGATGGTGACAGTTAGGGAAAAGGATCCAAGCTGTTGTCACTGTTGCCAGTCAGTTACAAGGAACTAGGTCTAAGTCTTGGTAGGCTATTATTTTTTTTATTCTTATTTACAATAAATCACTTGAAGTTACCCTGGTTTGACCTGGGAGATCTAGAACATCCAGTGCTGTGAGTCAGGGTGCTACAGCTTGTGGAAACTTGACAGTTTTGAGCAGCTCAAAGTCCGTCTGCTTCTTTAGAACAGAAGTCCTGTTTCAAACTCTGATTTAAATATATGGAACTAAGCAACATGGTTTTGGTGTATACTATGTATGTGCATGCAGAGGTTTTGTGGTGGGTTCTTTAAGATTTATAATGTAGTTGTGCCACTATTGAAAATTATATTTTTGAACAGAGGATCTACTCTTACAGTTCTTCTCCTTAATTCACATCACTAACTTATGAACTTAATGGATCCTTTCTGCCCTTCATGAATTTCCATGCCATGAGCTCCCATACCTTCTCTTTGGTACACAAGGGATCCAATCAAAATTGAAAGGAATTATTCGATAAATGTGCTTTTTTGGGGTCCTGGTCTCAAGGGCTGGTGCCAGAACAGAAAAAATGGAGGATTCATGGTCTTTACACCATGACAGAATCTTTGACAACATTTCAGAGGCAATCGGGAAAAATACTGACTTTTATTTAATATTAATGTGGAAATGCTTGAGAAGAAAATCTTTCAGCTGAAAAAATAATAGTTATGGAAACTACAGTGCTCTAGAGAGAGACACACATACCATCTCAGAGTATAAATATGGAGTTAGTTACTAGTGCAACAAACTAATTATATTGATGCTTCTTATTTTTTGTGATATAATGATATTGATTTAAGGGAAAAGAGACACGACTTTTACGAAGCATATGTGAGAGAAATTATGTCTCTTTACCAAAGTGTTAAATTTCAAGGAACTAACATTTCTAAGGAAAGTCTCAAATCCATATCATATTCTTGACATTCTGCATCACAATGCTTGTGCTGTGACCTTTACCTCAGCAGATATATGTGTGAGAATATATTTATCTGGACAACTGCTTAATGATTCAAAGACTGAAAAGGCTGCTATATAAATTATTTTAGCTAAAGCCTGCAATATATTTTACACTTTCACTTAAACCAGATTTGATTTTTAACACTGTGTTCAAATATTTTCCTCCTGTCCAAAGACAAACATCAAACCAATATTGCCAATGTTTGACACAATTCAAATGTACACAGGGTAAAGTCCTATTTGGATTCAGAATTAATAGGAAATGAATCTGAAAAACTTTGGAATCCTTAGTGGCATTTTCCAGCCTCCTCTGGTTGTTTTTGAGAGATAACACACTGCATACTTCCTAATAAAATTTTCACCAACAGAAGTTCTTGGCATACTGAGGATAAAATTAGCTTACAGAGACAATATTGGCAAATAATTAAAAAAATGGAAGACTGTGAGTAAAATTCTGCCTTCAGTTATCCCCAGGCACTCCTGAGGGGATTTTGTGAAACTGTCAACAATAAATGAGGGTTAAATTTTGCATTTTTTATGTATGTGATGAGAATTTCATTTATGTAGTTTATGGGAAGAATATATACGTCAAGTATGTGGAAGCTATTCATAGTGCACTCAGAAATATAATAAAGATGTCAAATGGGCTTGTCTTATTTGCTAACCTGGACTTAAATATGTCTCTTTTTTCTTTCTTTAAGGTTAGAGAGTACTCAAAAAGGATTGAACTGTATCAGCAGCAAATTCTTAATCTAACCATCAGAGTGCAGCAAATGGAGGCGGGCAGTATATCCTACACAGAACTGGACTTCCAGTTACTGAAAGTGGAAATCAGTGACCTAGAGAGACTTGTCACTCAGCTGAAACCCAGCCTTGTTGGAAGCAGTGTCATCGTTGAGCAAATATATTTGGAGGTATTGCCAGAGACTTAATTAGCCACAGAGGGTTCAAATATACAGTCTATTCTCCCTTTAGTGTTTAGGTTGAGGAAATGTAGCCTGTCTCTATTGCAGTCAGTGGAATTATTTTAACATCTCATCAACATAAATTAAAAGAAAACTTGACCTTAAATGTGTTAAAATCTTATTCCTTGATAAGAAAAGATATGCACAGAAAAGTAAAGAAACCCAAAAACAAATGGAGACCATTCCATTTTTGCCAAATATCTGCCTGAAAGTTAACAGTGTTACGTAGTGTTAAGCACACAAGCTGATGAAATTATTATAATAAATATTAATTTACAGACTCCCATACTTGACAGCCTCTGTGCTTTAATTTAGATAATTGAAAAATCAGCTTCTTGTTGCTAGGGCAGTGGCCCAATCAGTATGAAATCAAGAAGTGGGAAAGACTATCACCTTCCCAGCTGACTATAAATCACATTTTCAAAACTGTAGTTAATCACTCACCTAGAGAGAATAATTACTTCAGATGGATAGTGAAATATCACTTTCTCCATTGTCCTCTAGATCATCAAGCAGGTGATTAAAACCATTATTTATCTTTGCAAATAAAATTTCCAAATACTTTTGTAAGGCTGGGATAAGTACTTTCTATATTTAATAGCTAGTACTTGCCTATGACTTACTGGATATTTTACTAAGTATAAAATAACACTATATTTTTGCATTCTGTTATACAACTTAGTCTTAAAGCATTTCCTTGTGTTCACATACTTCTGCTGGAAATGTCAAGTTGAGACTGGCAGGAAAAGGCCTATTTTTAGGATATTTTTTAAAACCTTTTTCTGTAGTGTCTCCTGTATTGTGATCAACTCTGCCTGCAAATACCTGTACAATAAAGTTGACATTAAACTTGCTCGGGTTTTTTCCCCTCTAGATCACAAATCTGACTATACTGGTAAATGAACTAGAATCACTGGACAAAAACAATGTCCTTGCAATTCGTCGACAAATTGCGTCTCTGCAGAAACGACTGAAAGAGTGTGAAGAGAATGCAAACAAAACTACAGTGCCCCCTTATTTCCCACCAGGTAAGCATATCACATAAGAAATAACACAATACATAGTTCAAACAGTAAATGCAGAGATTTCCCTTTGTTAATATTAAATACAATTGTAATGATAATCCTTAGCTCTTGAAAAATTGAGTAGACAGCTCCTAATGTTTCATCAACAGATTCAAAAGGAAAATGAAGGCTGGAGCCAAACTCTTGCAGACACAGTAGCTGCTTTCAGCTGGAAAAAGTTGGAATCTTCCTCTCACCTATAGCGCAAAAAGTGAATCTCTACCCCTCTTCTATTTTTCCAAAACAGTTACCTGTGGGAAACTAGGGGTTTTGTTCTAACCAGCTTTGATTTTTAATAGTTTCTGTGAAAGTGACCTGCGACATGGTGATATTGTGCTAATGCTGCTTGGAAAGCGTGTGAGCAACAGTTGATGTACTAAAGCTGTTGGCATGCAAGCTCTGGAAGGTAGCCTTGCATGAAGATTACTTTTGCTTCACAGGCAAAAGATTCTTCTAAAACAGAAAGTCAAGACACTTGGAGGGAAATTCTTTTCTCAAGGAAATAAGTGGGAGCTGTATTACTGCTTTGAGTGGAACCAGGATTTTATAATTTTCTTAATTCGGAAAGGTTATGTTCTGGGGCCTGGATCAGTGGCTCCCAGAGTGCAGTTCATATAATGGTGTCCACAGTCACAGGGTGTGTGGTAATTAGTTTTTAACCAGAATAACTTTTGTCTTGACATTGTGTTCAGTTTGAAAACTCACATTGTGAGTGAATCATAATCTGAGAAATTTTGAGAGTCAGATATGATACATTGGAGCAGACCATTTAGGAAACACTAGTTTAGATATGCCAGGTCAAGCATCCCACTTGCTAACAGACAAGAGGGTTTATCAAACTCCGTTGATCCCCTGTGTGTTTTATACACAGGGGGTTCCTCTTTGCAGAGTATTGTAAGAGCAAGTTGCATACAATACACGGGAAGAATCTTGCTGTTTCATGTAAGCTGGTTAGCAATCAGCTAGAGAAGTCTATAAAAAAGGACGAGTAGTGTCTTGCTTGCAAGAAGCACAGATTTGCAACTACCAGCATTTACCTCTCATCACCTTGAGATCAGCTAATTCAGACATCTCATAGGAAAGGTGAGAGGCAGAAATACAAGCTTCTCTTAGGGTGATCAGCCTCTCCCTGGGGCTTCATGGTGGAGCAGGCAGTTGCTGCTTTTCTCTGACAGAATGCATGAGTAACACCTTGTCTGGGAATCAGACAGGAGAGAAAGCCAAAACAAAAACCTGCATTAAAAAATCTCAAGGCTCTTCTCTGCTCCTTAAGGAAGGGCTCAAAATGTTTCAATGAAAAAACAAAAAGTACTTGAAAGGCACCTCACTGATTTATTGAGGGTGATGGTGTGTGGAAAGAAACAATCTCGTTCTCTTCAAGCCTACAGCAAGCCTTTGTTTTGGTGAGAAAGTGCTGAGCTTTGGAACAAGAAAACTGTTCCCTTCCATGAGTAAAGAAGGGCTGCTTTTATGTCTGGGTGGTTGGTGTGTCTGGGGGACATAGCAGCTTTCAGCAAGTGGGAAAGGGAGGACAATACTTCATAGCACAGCACCATGCAGGGATAGGCAAGTCGTGTCTAGAGCAGGATGATAACTCCGGGATGGCTAAATGTAACTGCATGGAATTGTGACTGTAATAGAATTATTCGCCATTGTTTCTCAGGGCATGATAGGGAGATGGATAGAGTTTGTCTGGGACCAAAATGGTATTGCTTTAGCATTGTCTTACTCCTAACTGGTGTGCCAGCTAGCTCAGTTACCCTTGCATTGTAGCAGAAAGTAACCAAGGAGGTCAAAATCCTAGGTGATATAACATCTTCCAGAGGCTTACTGCCACTGATGTCAGCTGAGGACAACCTCTGGTGTTGTCTGTTAGTTTGTCTTCTGTTCACAGAAATAGGAACCTGGGAGGGGTTGGAAGATGTGTGTGAGTGCACTGTCATGGCCTTCTCTAAGGATGAGGGCAACATTTAGGGTAGTCTCTGAGGCTGGCACAAAGGACTGGCAGAGAAAGTGTTGCAGGCTGGCAAGTTTTCTTTGTGATGGGAGATACCAGCTCTATAGATAACCCAGGTGTTATGTAGGCTCAGATCCTTGCTAATCCACACAGGAGTAATATATTGCATATGCATAGACTTTGTGCGACTGATGGGGAGCAACTCTCATCTGTGCAGAGAACTTTGTAGAGCAACTACATGTCCTGCAGACTGTATCTGAAAACACACAGAAGTAGTAAGATGTGATTGCTTAGGAAGATGGAGTGCTTGGGAGGATTGCATTTTTTAGTTGGTCATTTTGAAGTCTTGGCATGGATGTTCACACCTAGGCCTCTGAAGCTCTCTAGCACTTATTTATGTGTTTGAACACAATTTCCATATGTTGTCTCTGCAAGCTTGAATGTCTTGAATTCCTGCCAAACCACTTGGCCTTGCCCTGCTTTTAGTTCATATTATATTCAGAAAGTTTGTATTAAACTGACTCTTTGTCCTGTTTTCAGATTGTTTTTTCTTTCCCCCTTCATCCTCTCTCCTGCATATGAACATGTAGGTAGGCAACAGGAACTAGAGAGAGCTTGGCTAATCCCTAAACTATCTAAGATTATGAGTCTCAAGGCAAGTTTAATTAAAGCTTCTTGCTTCGCATTGCTGCAGTACGCAGCCCCTCTGACTCTGTCCCCCAAGGCTTTTGCTGCTGTATTTCTCAGAGTGAGCAGGCCTGTCCTCAAACAACACAGCAGAAAGAAACCACTGGTTTCCATTTGCCCTGCCCTCTGACTGGAGAAGTGAGTGTTGAGTGTATGATATATAGTTAATCATCCCCCTCATCATCACTGACTTTCCTATCTGCAATGGTTCCTGGCATCTCACTCCTCACAACTCCAGTGGGAAGAAATATTTATCCATTAGTTTTTTTTGCGCTGATCTCATCTGGCTGCATTGGGTAGGTATAGAGAGGAAAGACCACAGCATGATTCTTTGAGTACTGCAGATTTTATGTCACATCTCACTGAAATGATCTGAGAGAGGAAGTGGGGAGAGGAGAGCCAGAAGAAACTCAAAGGCAAAATAGAAAGAAAAGAAAAAAGAAGCAACATTGGGTTTATTTCTGGCTTTTATACACTCAGAAATTAAGGATTTCAAGCTACTGGTGAATATGTCTCAGCAGGAGGAAAACCTGAAGTAGCCTAATGCTGAAACTCAGGCAATTCTATTAGAGTCTTACAGTGATTTCAATTTACCTTATATTTTACCCCCCATGACCCAAATTGTCTGTGTTTTTTGAGTAATTTGAGTTGTGTTTTGAACTGAATACATCCATATACAAAGAGAGAGACATGCCTAGATGAACCAGAAAAGAGCTGGCCAGTCTTTCTCTCCAGGACTTCCTGAACTGCCCCTGGAGACACATGCATTTCTCCACTGGCAGTGAAGGGAGCTGAGCTAAGCAACCTGATCTTATAGTTGCTTTAAGGCAGGTCAGACGAACTCCAACCCTCCCTCCACCTCATCCCCCATTAGATGTTGCCAACACAGGTCTTCTTTGATGCAGCTGTCAGCCTGTGTCTGTGCCCCATGATACTGGTGAAGGACTGGAGTGCCTTTCTTTATCTTCCTATGTCAGTGAGACAGTAGGAGACAGGATGAACCTTTCCCTTAGAGCTCCGTCTTCTGTATCCCAAGTCTAGTAAGGCTGGTAACAGCTCACACATCTGGATGCAATGGCTCATCTGATGGGAGAGGAGGGTGTGCATCTGGTGCTTGAGAGCACATGTGGGAATATAAAACCATCCTGCTTCTGGTCTCTGTGCCCCTTCTGGGAGTTCCTTTAAATGTGGATCCCACCTTGTTTCATCATTTTTGGCTTCATAGGCCAACTGTGGTCCCTTCTCTTCTGCAATCAGATGCAGCTGCTTGGTGGGAGGAGGCTGCTGGAATGTTTTCCTGTATTGTTGGAGTGAGAAGCTGATGTGCTCTGCCAGTGCTTCAGAGTGAAGTGGGTAAAATGAGACCCAACAGGATGCCTCTTATGTTCAGTTCTGCAGCCTGTTAGCCAAGCAAGTCAGGCTCACTCCAGTCTTGACAATTAGGTGTCAGCTCCTCTTCTGATGAATCAGAAGGGTTAGGAGACAACTGAGCTGAGATACTGGTTCTTTGTGTAGGGAGAAGGAGAAGTATATGTGTATGTACCTATGTTAGTCCTTCCCTCATCTATTTACTACTTCGGCATGAAACAGAGGAAGGTAAAAATACCAGGGCATCATTTATCAGTGGCCCAAAATGGTGGAGAAAGGAGTTAAAAAACTGGAAGTTTGAATAATGCATATGGATTTATTTCAAGTACCTTCTAATATTTACAAAATTACATGACACTTTGTTTCCTTTGCGCATTTTTTTCCCCACAAGATCCAGACAGGGAGGCAAGTTTAGATTAAATAAACAACAATGAATTCTTCTGAACCTGTGCAAAAGACGGATCAGCCCCAACTACCACAGGTTTTTTGTAAAAAAAAAATAATTATGGGAGAATTTTTTCAAGGAAATCAAAATCAAGCACATTCTCTATAGAAACTGCAGACAATTTTTGATGTCATTAAAACGGAACATGCTTCTAACTTTATTTTAATAATTCATTGTTTCATAAATAAAAACCAAACAAGTGTTCAGCAGAGACATCTCTTTAAGGGGAGAAATAATAATTTATTATTTTTTTGGTGAAAAAAGGTCTCTCTGCTGAACACACGTTTGTTTTTTATTTATGAAACAATGTATGAATTATTAAAATAAATCTGGAATTGTGTTCTGCTTAATGACATGAAAAATTATTTGAGGTCGCATATAGATGAGCTTAGCAGTGCTCCACTACCTGCAAGCTTTGGTGCTATAGTTTTCTAAACAAACGAAGAGTTTCGGAGCACTTAATAACCATTTAATTCTAAGATAAGTTTATTGTGATTTAAGCATGGTAATATATTCAATAGGTCACCAGCTTTAAAGAAGTCCTCACGCCAGAGTAATACATAATAGAGATACAAGAAAAAACAGCTCCAATTGATTTATGAAGTTGGCAGGCTGCAAACCATTTTGCACTGGCTGCCTTAGCTTTCTTCCTTTGCATGAGCTGAGGTATAAGGACCTCCAAATGCTGGTATCTGTGCCAAGTGTTGAGGCCACATTAGTAGAGATGCTACTGCCATTTCCAGAGATACAGCCTGGACAGCGATACAGCAGTGCCTGCCTTGTGTGCTATATTTGGAAACGAGATTTCTGCTCCAGGGCCTCGTCCTCTGTAAAGCACTTAAGTAAATGCTTAAATGCTCATCTGCTCTGAGCCAGGAATGCTGATTTGCCTCGATTCGTGGTGGCACAAAGGGAAGCAGCATTCAACCAGGGTCATGCAATGTTTCAGATGCAAGAATCCCAGGACACAAAAGGGTCTTAGGGAGGAGATGGGATTGTATGCAATTCATGTCACCCCTCTCTGCCATCAACTGGACACTCAGTGATGAAGAGCCACTCCCATGGGCAGTATTGACTCCAAGGAAGTTGTCAACATGGCCTGGGGACACAGGGATTTAGCTCAGCATAGTGATTAATATAAAACTGATCCTCATCTTCCTCACAGATGTTGAGAGGAGGCTGCAGGTAAGTCACATGTCCCTCAGGTCACAGTCATTAGCACAAGACTGCACAAAACTATGAAGAATGAAGGTGTTAAGTAGGAGAAGCAAAGAAATAGTGCATTTTGATAGAGAAAGAAGACGTGGAGAGCTTCACTGCCCAAACTGACCTTACACATTGGCACAAATGTTACCCGCTTGCTTGGACATTACTAACACTCTGGACACTGGTTTCCTTGTCCCAGAGGCAGAGCACCTTTCTCCTGGGGAAAACAGATCACAAAATGATTTCTCTGCATTTGCAACAGTCCATTTTATTCACCAAATATCTTCTTTCCCAGTGTTTTTCCAAGTAGAATGCTTCAGATTGGTCTGTCCATATTTCCTTCTATCTGTGGAATAGATTGCGATGCCTTTGAGAACAAAATGTCTCCTAGGTTTTTTTCTGTCAGTGGCTTTAGGAGATTCCAACTCTTCTCCATAAATGCTGTCTGGCCTTGCTTAGGGATCAAACAATTGTGGTGATTAATTTATTCATTAATTGATGTGGGAGACTTGGGTCTATTCATGTTATACTCCATCTTTAATAAGGAAGACTGTCTGATGTCTAGAGCACCCTAATGAACTGGGAAACATTGGAACACCACTAAGCTTGTAAGCTGGCACCAGTCACTTGACATCTCTGTCTCCATTACCTCAGGGGAACATAATCTTACAAATAAAAATCTGGAACACTTTTGTGGCAGTAGTACAAAAAGCTGATGTTAACGTTTGGAAAAGCACATGCTGGTTTTTGCCAGTGGCAGCTTCGGACTCATCAGCATCCCATGGACATTTCTGAGTGGAGGATTTTTACCACCAGTGACTTATAATATTGAGAATTTATCAGGAAATGGGAAAGTCACTAATTCACCATGAGTAAAAGGAAACTATTTCTTGTATTTAAATTAATTTTTCCATGATCCTGACAGTGGTTTTGCAGCTGATGTATGTGTAAAACAGAGTTGTTCTAGTTCAGCTTGAAGTTGTATTTTTTCAGTCACCTCACATGAAAAATCAGAGTAATGTCAGTCTACATTTCCTGGGCTGTGATTGTTACTGTCTGCAGATTTCTTTGAGGGCCTGAGGTGGAAGGCACCATGTGGCTGTGACGCACTGTTGTAAAGCTGTGATTCTGACAGTAGAATGCTAATTTGAAGTGTGACTCTGGAATTACTGCTGCTGCTGCTCATTCCTTCTTCTTCACAGTGAAATACACAGAAATAAGATGCTCTGCTTTCTTTTTTCACCACCCCCCATGCTTTTTGTTCCACTGAGGTAGAAAATAACCTAAAATGTGTCTGAACTTGTGTTTTTCAAGGGATCTCCTAGTGCATCAGGCTGGCCAACATGAAATGGGTAGAAATAGAAATCTGTCCCTTGTATGGAACAGCACACTGAGCACTTATTTCCTGTGAATTTATCTTCCCCCCCCCCCCCAAATAATTGTAATGATATGTACTCTGCTTCCTACTGCTAAATTTTTTGAGTCAGCTTGGAATACCAGGTGCCATTCAGTTGCTGACCTTAGCCCAAAATGAGTCTTTTACACATGAAGCTGTTCATTTATGTCCATGCTTTGCCACAAAGCTAATCTCTTGTAAGCACAGTCTAGAGGCTATGGTCTGCAAAACCTCTCTTCTGCTAATGACATTTTGGAAAACCTGTTTGCTTTTTTTTTTCTCTTTAATTGCAGGTACCTGCACTCACCGTGGACTGCTGAATGTTAGCCAGCCCTATGTGGTAAAGCTGAACTGGAGAGGATTTTCCTACAAATATGGCTCCTGGGGTAGAGATTACTCTCCCTCTAACCCAGAGAACGAAGTCTATTGGGTTGCACCATTGAACACAGATGGGAGATACTTGGAATACTACAGAATTTATAATTCCTTTGATAATTTGCTGCTGTTTAAACCCACGTATGAAAGTAGAATAACCTATGGGGAAGGAGGTGGTGCTGCCCTTTATAATAACTATTTGTACTATCATGCTTACAATTCGAGATATATGGTGAAGCATGATATAAAAACAAACAGACAGGTTTTGAGGAAGGAGCTTCCAGGTGCTGCTATTGGTAACCGTTTCTCTTATGCAGGTGTAGCATGGCAAGACATAGATTTTGCCGTGGATGAAAGTGGGTTATGGGTAATATATTCAACAGAAAATAATGTAGGCAACATTGTGATTAGCAAACTCAATGAGACCACACTTGATGTGCTAAATACTTGGCAGACAAGACAGTACAAGCCATCTGTTTCCAATGCTTTCATGTTATGTGGTGTTCTTTATGCCACAAGGCCACTGAACACTAAGAAAGAGGAGATCTTCTACATGTATGACACAAGTACTGGCCGAGAAGATAGAATTAGTGTCATTATGGATAAAAAGTTAGATACAATCCAGAGTATCGATTATAACCCCACAGATCAGAGACTGCATGTTTACAATGATGGTTACCTTGTAAGCTATGATGTGACCTTTCAGCCTTAGTACCCTAGTGACAGAACTGGCAGCAGCTAAAATTAGAGATCCATTATGCCTTTAGACAATGTTATTGCCAGTTTAGGGTTCATCTGGTCTGATGTACTGTGTCTGTGGGCGTCATATAGTTACTTATACTCTTTAAAGGGATTGCCTGCCCTATTTGTTGCTGGTATTGCTGCCAGCAGTGTTTGGCACTGCTGGGTCCTTTAGGTTTTGATTGGTGTTTATTGATGCTCAGTGCTTTACATTTGTCCTGTCTCTGAGGGTAGATTTTGTGCAGAGATTTAGTGCATTTTGTTTGCAGAAATAGGTGGGCACAGCATGTCTGCTGACCAAGAAGCCTTACTACAATTCAGCCATGTACTCCATTTTCCTGGCAGTACAATGCAAGAGATACTGTTTTCCTTTCCTTTATGTTCTTATAAGTTGATGCAGATCCTTCCACTGACTTTATTGGCCACAAGCAGCTCTTGGTATATATAATGCATTGCCATAGAATAACAGACGTGTTATTAGATGTGCCTCTTTTCAACATTTTTGCCATTCTGTAATTAGATTCCTGAGAGCCTTGTTAGTCTAGGGTCCTATTTGTTCTCTGGGTAATTCCATTTTATAGCAAAGTAAGAGGTCTTGTGGAAAACAGGAGTCTTCAAACTAGTTGAATATTATGATGTGGGTTTGGTTTTTTTAATGGGTATTGTGTGATAGTTTCTGAGTATTTGCATTGTAGTAGTATTGTAGTATTTGTGGTGTCATTTTCATCATTTCAGAAATTCAGAGCTCTGACTAAGAAAGAGTTAATGTGGTTCATTTTGTGCTGTTACATATGCAACTCTGTCTGTGTCCTCTGATAATCAAAATCAACACATATGCAACTGATTGCTTTTGTTTTAATAAAAAACCTATTTCAAAGAATCTCAGCTGGTCTACAGAGGTATTTAAAGCTGCTTGTGACAAACAGGTAACTTCTGTGATGCAACAGTAAGCCAGGGCACCAAATGTTTGGAATGGAATCGCTGCACTCAACTTGGACTCTGGATGCTTAGGTAGGAACAACACAAAGGTGTGAATCTGTATGTCAACAAGTACATAAGGGGGGCTTTATTTCCCTGCACAGAAATATGGTGGTTAGGGTAACACTTCTCTGCCAAGTGGAGATGTTACTCGAGATATTGAAGATATCAAATGAATTGATGATATGTTTTGAATCCAGGTGCTGCCACTTCTCAAGTATCAGCATCTGTTTCTTGTAAATGTGTGAAATAAATGTGAAAGCCATGGAGGTGTTGGTGCACTAATCAAATCAGGCAGTATGGGCAGGGCTGCTCTGTGAATAATCTCCAACAGCCTAAATAAGGATTTGGCTGAGAAAGGAAGAAGAAAATACTGCAAAAAACACCAGGACAGCCTCAGCCCCAGGCACTGGACACCTCCGCAGGTAACAGGCTGAGAGGCTGGGCTGTGACATTGGGCCCATGGCTGGGCCAGGTTCCACGGGGCCCTTGGCTGGGCAGGGCAGGGCTGAGGGGAGCTGGAGACTGGCCCTGCTGTGGCATCACTGGTAAGGGGATGATGGCCCCGAAGGCTGACATGGAGTCCTGGACATGGTGGGGGGAGCCCCAGCAGGTGGGCACCTTGGGCAGTGAGACACATGAGTGCCCCTGGGGCACTGACAGCTGGCAGTGCTTATTTTAATGTTATAAGAGGTTTTGCAGAATTGTAGAAAGACTACTGTCCTTTTAAAAACAGGAAAAATAAAGGCACAAAATTACTTTATTTCAGCTCTTGGGCTATTGATTTGGCATCCCCCCGTGGAGGTTTTGGGGTCTATAAACAATATTGAACATAAATATTGCCTGCCACAGAGCCTGGAGGAGAGGACATCTGTTTGTGCGGTGACACAGGGAATTGCAGTACAGGGACTTAGATGTAATTTCACTGATGAGTGGTTTTCACACTACCTAACTCAGGTCACCTAAGGTGGGAAACTCAGCTCTTATCCATGCAATGATGGCATGTTGGGAGAGAGGGATCTTCTGCAAAGGAGCCCTTCAAGAAGAGGGAGCAATACATCTTTTCACTTTTTCCCTTAGACCTGTGCTTTCAGGCCTTGGTTGAAGGTGGTTCAGTAGAGCTGGCTGTTAAAACTAAAACTTGGTCTTGAGCTGGCTGTGGCACACAACTTTGGGCAGAGTTCACTAGATATCCCTGTTGCATTCTCTCCTATTGCTGGTGCTACCTTTACTGTATTTGGGGGGTGTTTCCCCCTCTCCTTCCTCCTTGGATGTGGAAAAGACCTCATCCCCATGCTTCCCAGCAAGGACTCTTACTGGTTTGGTGGCTCTACACCATTTCTTGAGAAGGTTTTTGCCTGCAGTGACGTAAGTTTCACTCTGACCTTTTTCACCCAGACTTTCCTAACACCTGCTGACCTTGTTCTCCCAGGTCTATTCAAAGTGCAGTGACATATTCATCTTCTTTTGCATTTTGCAGTCCTCCTTGGTCCCACTATGTTTTAAACAAGTTAGATACAAACTCTCAATTCTTTGATCCATGACTTTCACATCCTTCCCTCTCAGCAACCTAAGCCTCCTTGCTTTGCTGCCTAGACAATGCCGACCTTCTTTATCCTTCTCTTCCCTTGTTACATGCTCTTCCATTTATTCCACTTTTCTCTGGGATGCACTTCCTTGGACTCTTCCGAATTTCTCACTAATTTCTCTGTGAATATTCTGAGGAATTGCTAAATGGATACAGTTAACTTATTGCCTTCAGTAGGAGACTGGTATTTATATGCATCGAGTATTCAATTAGCTGGCACACAAGTGCATAAAGCTGGCACATATAAACTCTCTTATTATTCATTCCCGTATGTCACTCCCTCACTCTCTGTTACAATCACTTGTTATATCGTATTAAACAGAGATAGTATGTTCCTCAAGCAAAATACCTGTCTCTAGGTTTGCAGTAGTGCAGCACCTAGCACAATGGGTTGATACCTTCTTCCTCTTTCCCAGGTACTTCTGAGCAAGAAACAACAAGGAGCAACAAGAGCTGACTAGGGATTGTTGCATGCATCTGTGTTTTTGTCTGAATTTTCGTGCATGCTGCGATGTGTGCTGCATATAAATTGGCTTTGAAAAGCAGGCAAACAATATGCTTCCAGACAACAGTGTAAACATTCTGTTGGAAACTGTTTCAGTAGCTATACCCACATAATGTAGCTACAATGCATCCTTAAATTTGTACCATGCTGGGTAGGATCACTTTTTCTCCTGTAAATATT
This sequence comes from Pachyramphus minor, assembly GCA_013397135.1. Taxonomy (NCBI): domain Eukaryota; kingdom Metazoa; phylum Chordata; class Aves; order Passeriformes; family Tyrannidae; genus Pachyramphus; species Pachyramphus minor. Next base: position 37,347 of record VYXB01002621.1, on the reverse strand, counting down.
TGATTTCTTTCCTTTCTTTCTTTGCATTTTTGTGACTGCACAACAGTTGCTCCCTGAAAGCCACAGACCAATGGCCTAAGTGTGTGCCATGTGCAGAGTCTGCAGCCACAACCTGTTTCACACTGCCAGAAACCTTGTCATTTAGCAGAAATTGGAGTTCTCATAATAGGACAAAATAATAGGACATTGGCTTTGTTGGTGAGTTGGGTTTGGAGGGATGAGAATTAAGGAATTGCAACATTATGGTTTGCAAAAGCGAGTATGTGCGAGGGTGAATACGTGTATCTTCTGCTCTGCTTTCTGGGTTTTTGCCAGTTTGCAAGCTGTTGGCTATGTAGAGGGAACTAAATGGAATGAGGGAAGATGGAAGGGCAACTGTTCTTTCAGGTCTTCAGGGAATGGCTCCTGCCACTGGCCTACATTCTCCAGGCCAGTTTGGCTGTACTTGGCCATGGGCCATGGGTGAAGGCAAATCTGGCTTTAAACCATTGCCCTACATCAACAATGAGGTTGGAAAATGGTAGTTGAGTTCCCAACGCAGCAGCTCCCAAACTTCTTTAACTTCTGCCTGCTTTGTGTGATTCCTATGGAGTAAATGGGCACAATCATATCTCACATACATCTTTCTGCCTTTAGTACATGAATCATGCTGGAGAGAGAAGGAGATGGACAGTACTGCTATACAGCCAGTGGATCCACCAATGGCAGGAAGTGTCACTGAAAGAAGACATAAGAGATGGCCACAGCTGTGCAGAAGAGGGGCAGAATCCTAGACACAGGTCCCAGGAGGTGTCTCTGTCCACCCCTCTGCTTGAAGGCAGGAACACGTATTTCTAAGCTGCCTCTGACATCTGTCTGTGTAATCTGTTCTTTAAAATCTTTAATGATGCAGGTTTCAGAGTCTCCAATGATGGAGATTTCACAGTCTCCCTAGTCACCTCTTTTGGCACTTAACTACCCTCACAACTAGGAAATTTTTCATAAATCTTCTCTGCTGAAAATTAAGTGGATTTGAGAAGATAAGCATGACAATGTTGTTGAGACCAAAGGCTCAGCTGACCCTGCATCCTCTACATAAGAGCATAGAGGATGCCACTGGACTTCTGTGGCTTGATTTTTGTGAATGTTTTGTTGGTCTGTCTACAATGGGTTCAAAGTATAGTTAACTCTTATCTGTTTAAGAACCATTTATGTAGTGGAAAATGCTTTTCACATAGCTATAATAGCTCTTTTCTTGATAAAGAAAGCCTTGATTCCCACCCCTTCCTTCTAGGTCAAGTTTTATAAACCTTATAAAATTTGTGTTGATCTCTCCTTTCAGTTGACCTACAATTTTTTTGCTCATCATTGAGGAGGATGGGTTGGTTACCTGTAAATCTCACATGTAACACTTTGAACTGGCACCACCTTTTCTATTGCTCATGAGTTTAGGCCCCATCTGGTTTGAAAGCAAGCACTAAGGAGCCATAAAGAGAAGAAACAAGAAGAGGGCTAATACCCTAGCCCAAGCAACCTCCCTGAACACAGCCTGCCTCCTGCATCTGATGTTCATGAATGGTGTTTATGAGATACATAGAAACTGCCTAACATACAGGAACCATCCTTAGGACTTCTTCCTCAGAGAAGCACAGAAGAACTGGGCAATTGTTATCCCTTAGGATCCAGGGATATTGCATTCCTTCCTGCATGGTAATACAGATTTCAGACGAGTAATGGAGAATTTGCACCCAAACCCCAGCCCCTGTATTACTCCTGCTGGTGCTGTAATGAGAGTTGAGAGATATATGGATTTGTATGGGGTTTGGCTCTGACTCCTAGTCTTGCAGTGCCAACTTACTGGGAGATTTCAGTCTTTGGCATTTCATTCTGGCTGCCTCTGTGTGTTGGTTGTTCTGCATCCTCTTAGAAGCTCAGGTCTCTCACAGTATTGCATGGGGAACTGAGGATATGTCTATGCCCTGCAGTGCAACTCCTTACAGTGACACTTGAGTCACTAAGCTGCAATGATGTAAAGCTGCCAGTGTCTCTTGGACCAAGGACAGAATCGTCTTTGCTGTCTTTCATTTGGCAGTATAGACAGCTTCTTGAAGCTGAAAACCAGGATAGCTGTTTTAGCAGATGCTAACATGAACACTTGGCTAGCAGGCTATGCTAATATGGCTAACTGGCTTCCAGAGTGTGAGTACTCTGCCACAGAAATAACCTGGGTTGTTTAGAAATACCTGACAAGCCCCTCAGTGCAGTGTGGTGTGGGTACATCGACAGGCAAATTTCCTCAGTGCCAGACACTGCAACTGGGTGTGGCTTTTGTGCCTTTATCTAGTGAGCCATAGCTTTGTTAACCTATTGGGTTCTTAGCTAATTTTACATGCATTTGTGTGACTCAATTAATTAGCTCCTGATCTGTAATCAGGGTGGGCCAAAGAATACTCTGGAAAGACTGAGTGGGCAGAGTGGACTTGACAATCTCAGAGGTCTTTTCCAACCCGGCTGATCCTATGATTCTATGATTCTGTGGCTGAGGTGATGGAAATTCAGCTGCCATTGCCTGTGTGATAGAAGATCATTGTTAGAAAGATTGACAAAAAGAGCTCAGGTTCTTGATGTTTATGTGGGAAGCATATGCACAAGCTGCTTGAATCATTACCATCTGTATTATGAATAGACCCCAGAGCATTAACTTGTTCAATTACTTACCTATGCTGGAAATACTGTTTATGCTGGCAAAGCTGAGGTACAAATCCTCCTTATGCATAATGCAGGACATTTAATACATTTGACAGGATTGCAATTTGAAACATTTTGAACAGAAACATTCTCTGCTAAATTGTTTTATTGTGATGAAAAATACCCCCGAAGCAACAGGGACGTTAAAGATGCTGGGTCATTGGAACTCGGGAAAGTTTGGAGTGATAAAATTCACCTTTATTTAACATTTGCTATATCTCCATTTTGGTGTGTTTTAAAGCAGGAAGAGATTAGTTTGGCCTTTTTAATGGGAATAATAATAGTTAGCTCTTTGTGGAGTGGCTTTTATCTGTGGGTCAGAGTCTTTCACTAACAGTAATTTAACATGGAAAACCCAATGTGAAGAAGAGGAAGATATAATAATACTCATATTAATGCAAAATTCCCTGACTTTAAAAATGGGGAAGAAGAAAAATTCAACTGGAAGTTGTGAAAAATCTCTTTATCTGCAAAGCATTCCTTTTATAGCTTCTCTTCCCTGGAGAAATCTGCAGCTTTGTAGAAGGGGGGACAGTCATGATTCTGTAGGTCAAATTAAGTGTGTACACATGGACTTTTGTCTGCTGATTAGTGAGGTCTTTTCCTTTCGACTAATCTGACTCCCTGCAAAACTTTGGGATGCAGTCTGTGCAGCTTCTCACTGTTCCTGCCACACAGTACAGGAGCCAGGATGGGGAATGGTACTCTTTCTGGCATCACCAGCTCCTGCAGGGATTTCTTAGTGCAAATCTTTGGGAACCGGATTATGTTTTGGAAGCGATTCTTTGATGTCTTCTTATTGAGGGCCTGGGGGCTTTAACTGTGTGTCTGTTCTCTGGAGATGGGAAGAATTTTCTCTTTTTCCCAGCTCTGAATAATTCCTGCTTTTCCCTTTGTATTGGCAGTAAGACAAGCGGCCCAGAGAGATTCAGATGTGCATCTGCAGGCACAGAATCAGGCTCAAGAAGTATGGCAATTGTTTTGCTTATTCTGGTCTTCTGGAGTGATGTTCAGAATCTTGGGTGATGGGCACTGCATAAGAGCCTCAATACGAATGAGCCTCAAAGAATATCTGTGGATTTTTAGTTTTATCCAGTGTTAACTCTTCATGTTTCCATATGGAGAAATAAGAGTCAGTAACTTCTTTCTCTTGCAAAGCAACCTTCCTGAAAGCATTTTAATATAGTGAGATTCATAAATAAATGGCTTTTAATCTCCTGAAAATGTAGGTGGATTCATAAGCAGGTCACAGATATCCAATTTTGCAACCCTCTGAAAAATAAACGTCACTATTGTAAGGAAAATAGAGCCAGGTCCAAGTGACGCAGACTGACATACTGTTGAGAAATCCCAATTCTTTCACAGCTGATTTTTGAAGAAATCCAGTTGGAGAGCAGAGACAGGGAGTCAGGAAACACCATATGGAGGATCAGTAGTCCAGCATGGTTCCTCATCCTAGGTTGTTTGAGTGTAGATCTTAGTTTACAGCTTCAGCTTACAGCATTGGGATTTCTATGACTCACAGGCAGATCATGGATATACTTTTTTTGCAGCCTGGGAAACAGAGTTCCATATGAAATGTACCTGTAAAACATGAGCAAGAAAGTTTTCAACAGTCAGTCTATGGAGGAGTTTCGGACAAATTGTCCTAAGTGGTGCGTCCAAGATAGTTTGAAGATAATACTAACAGGATAAAAGCGAAAGCTGAAGATAAAGGTTTGTTCCTGAAACAAAAAGAAGGGCTTTGAGTGGTTTGGCATTGAAAGGATTTGGGGTTGAACAAAGAAGGAGGACAAACCACAAGGTTTCTGGACTTACAGTTTTCAAGAGAAATAAAGCTTAACCAAACTTTGTTGGCAGTTAAGTATTTTATTAAGTAAGCTTTTACGTATTTTTCCTTTAAATAAACAGTATGCGTTTACATATTGTTCACAACACTCACAATGTACTTTTGGCCAAGAATTATTTTGTACCCACAAATCAAACAAGTTTTCTTCATACAGTAAACATGCTGTTTGTTAAATGAACAATACACTAAACAGGATTTAGCAGTAGTACCCGTGGAGCATTCCCAGGAGTTAATTCTCAGTGTATCTCGGTAAGGAAGTATTAGTAGACTGCAACAGGGTGAAAAGCATCCTACGTTAGTCCACATTGTAAAAATCCTTCTACTTTGGGGAACAAAATACAAGATAGATGTTACCGTAGGTACTAGTTGCTGTATTGACAGGGTCTCAGTTTTACTGCTGAAATAGGGCACTCCAAAGAGCACCACTTAGTTTTAGACATTTCAGACATGATCAGCAGAAAAGTGGTTAATGTGCTGAGAGCTGGAAAAGAGATTATTGTTAAATGGAGCAAAAATTGCCATTTTGTACCTGAGTCTTCACAATCCTGCCTTCGTTTGCAGCTGTATTGTGTCATCAAACCATGAGCAATCCATGGGGTTTCAGCTGCATGACTCCCATTAATTTTAATCAGAGTCAGGAGAATAAACTGCTGAGCAGAGCACTCTGAAAATGTACCCCTCCATTCTTAACAATTATATTACTCTGCTTTGTGTGGTGGGGAATCTTTAGGAGGGAGAGCTGAATGCTCCATCGTTTCAATACCTGTTCTTTGTGCATAACAAAATCAGCACTACTTGCAGCCTGCTCCCTGACAACTGATTTCATTACAGAAATGACCAAATGATTGACTTCAGCATTTCTCTACATGAAACAGATGCAAATCTTCCAGGGAAATATCATCTGTATCCTGTGCATGTGTGTGAAGTTCTACGGAATGGAAAAGCTGTTTGGGAATATTCAGTAATGTCATCCTTTAATTCAAATTGTTGCCAGGATACTGTCAAGTTATACAGGATAACTGCAGCTATGGCTGTTCTAGTGTTAAAGAGATGACCAAATACCAGCAGTCAGAACCAGTGATGTGTGTTTAAGGCTAGAGCAGGGGTCCAGGTGCAAGCTGATATACCCCTACTGCCATATTTCCATGAACTATAGCAGGCATGCAAACCCCAGAATGGTCCATGCAAACAGCCTTGCAGCAGTCAAAGCCTGTGAGATGCTGAAAATCCTCATCCCTCGTTAGTGTCACTGACTGAGAGATACGGCTGCTCAGAACCACAGATAGGCAGTGAGCACGTAGAGCTGGCATCCAGCCCTCTCACTGTATATGTGCTTCCTGGCTTTTATGCCCAGACTCAATTGTTCTGAGTAAATAACTGCCCTCGTTTACAAATCTGCATTCTGAATAATTTCTTCAGCATTCAAACACGCCCCAACCTTTTACATGACCCTCAAAGTGCAGATAAAACCGCAGAGATTTCCTGTGGGAACTTTAAATAAACAATAACCACAAACTCCTCTGAAGGACAGATAAAAATGTGGTGAAAGTTCCATTAGCAACAATCTCTAGCCCTTTTAGTTGCACTAGCAGCCATATTTTTTGTTCAGTGGGACAGTCTTTGCACACATGTCAAGTTTTGCTACTTGAGGAATGTGAAAATGAGAACAGAGTTTTCAATGCATTCGGATCAGTAGGCATAATCAGGTCTTACGACTACCCTTCCTTATCCAGATAAACAGAAATTCTTTACAATGATTTCTGAAGTGTACCATGTTCCCATTTATTCAGACATGCAGTGCTTATAGTGGGAACCATTGAAAAGCGTTGTCCTGCATTATCTGAGGGATTTTGAAGGAAATGAAGCAAATCTGCTTTACAATACATTGTTCCTGCAAGGAAGGATCTCACAGAATCTAATCTTTTTTCATTCATTTTTTAGTGTAGCCTGCACAACAGAGGCAGCTCTTCAGCATCATTTGTATGATAATAGCATTGTTTTGTCCCAAATATGGTGCACATCTCAAGGACCTCCATAGTCACATCAGGAGGATTGTTCAGTCCAGACAAGGGGGAGGCAATTGTGGAGGGAACATGTCCAAACACAGTGAAGTGAATTTCAAATATTACCATTAAATCACTACATTACCTTTTTCATCTGCCACCAAAGAGCCTTTTGAGCAAGAGTGATGTTTGGCTTCCCATGGAATATCTGCCAGACCAGAATACGCTGAGCTTTTCCAAGAGACTTAGTCTCCTGAACGTCACCTGTCTGCCTAATCCTGGACTGCAATAGAGCATTTAGGCAGTCAATAAATACTTAGCCTCAAAACAGACATCCTTTTCACTGTGCATGGGTAATTAAAGATAAACTTCTGGGAATTTTGAGGTGAAATAGGAAGTCACTTCAACCTTAATGTAGTTTAGGTCTAGAATTGTCTGAGGTGCCATGCCTGGCCCCCACAACCATTCCAGAGGGGTTGATGCTTCCTCTCTGATAGCCATGATACACCAGGGTGTCTTGCATGGTCCTAAATACCCATGTGAGAGCCATCACAGACTAATTTATTAATGATTTTAAGCATCTCTAGGGCTAAGAGGGCTCAAAAGTCTGCAGAATAGATTGGTGTTTGAGACGTAGGTGTCATATAGGGAGATTGGTTCCTTTTGTTCTTTCTCTGTGGATTATGCAGGGACCCCAGGAAAACTGGTCTTCTAATTTAGGCACTTCATTGGGATGCCTAAAGCTGGCAATGTGAATCCCAGTTAGAACAGTGCCTGGGCTTCCACAAGTGAAAGTAAGTGCTGCCTATGACTCTGTAATGAGTACTTTTATTTTAACAGAGCAAATGATTTGGATGTATGCTTTCATTATAAAATTGAACCCACTTTTCCTTTTTGCAAAATGTTAGTGAGTAGCTTGTGAAGTGCTTATTGTGACTGGCTGTGTAACATTCGTGGTCCTCCCAGTGTGATGAGTTTGCTGTGAATATTTGAAGTTCACATTTGTTATTATATTGCAAAAACACATAAATCACATGGAAATAAATTTATTTTATACATCGTTATCAATCTTAAACACATATTGCTCTAAGCTAGTTGAATAGGCACTATCCATAGAAACAGTTAGACACTGCCCAACTATGATTCACTTTCTCCTTAAAGAAAAACATGAAATAATCAAAATAGGTAGGCCAGATAACACTCTGGAAAGTTGTTGCATGATAAGTGGATTAGATTAAACAGAGGCGATTTAATTCTATGGCCCACCCTGACATTTTTGGGGCCATTTGGAGTGCTTTAGGGTATACTGCCTTGCCTGTATCTGATCTAGTGAGATGCATTTTCCATATCCTCTTTGTTATAGGTACCTCTTCTGGGGCATCTCAATCAGCCCTAGGTGCTTCCAGTGTGTTGCAATTGAATCCCTGAACACGTGTCCCTCAGTTGCCTTCGTCAATGAAATGAAAGATTTCCTTACTGATCAGATGTATGTTTACCTTTCTAGTTTCTATTGGTTCTATTCCCTTTACCTCTTGGATGAGACCCATCTCACACGCAGAGATCTACATGTAAATATCTGAATTCCACTGGTCCATTTGGGGGGAATTAAGATGAATGAGATGAACGTGGCTCAAAAGTTTTGTTCTAATGACAATAAAAACAAGTAATAGAGTTTACAGGTTGAAGGTTGAGAAAAAAACTGTAAGAAGAAACAATTAGTTCAACTCAAACTGCAGCATGTTTCCTTTTTGGGGGTGAGATGCAGGACCCCAAAATCTGATTTGTTTCATACTGGCATAACTAAAATGTGTAGTTAACTAAACCACTCATTCCCTATGCAGTTGAATCCTCTCATTTTTAAATGAGGTCAATTTTGATATGAAAAAACCATTTTGAAATAAAAAATGCAAAAGATTCCTTTTGAAAATGTTGAAATGAAATGTGCCATTTTGGAAGTCTCATTCCTGTTTTTTCAAATGAAATGTCAAATAAATGCAAATCAAATTTACACAGTTTGTCTCATGTGAAAACAACATAGTTTATCAAATCTATTATTCACCTATATTTGCAGGATAGCTCCATGTTTGATGTGTGAACAGGCAACTTATAAAACTAGCACAGTGTGAATTCAGTTTTAAGAAGAAGATGACAACTCATTCTCTATGACTCTCTACATTGTAAAAGAATGACTGAATATTCAGCTTCCTTGGTATTTGTGTTAAAAAGGTTGGCTATATAATGATTTTTACTGAATAGACAATGAATGGAAAATAACTTCAACTTCTAAAGAAATAATTCTGGACTGTGCTTTTGCTTGAATTGAAAACCAAAAGAAACTGAACTTGCCATATAAGATGAAGATAAGGTCTAGTTCTCCTACTTTGTGTGTTTAAGTTTAGTTTACATTTAAAGATGCTGTTTAAATGATCCTGCCATAGTAATTACCTAAGTATTTATATGGCTGTCCTCTGTGTAGATATTTGGGAATGGCAATTATTTTTGGAAAAACTCTAAAAAGTTATGTAGTCCATCTATATTTGGTCACTTGAGTTGGACACATAACCACCCTACTGAAGTCTTCAGTTTTCTATATTTTGTGTGTAGGGACCAAAACACTTAATTTAGGAGGGCTACCTCATCATAAGCCTAATATTTAAAGCTTAACATAGGGGCCAAGATCATCAAGCTGGATTGTGTTTGAATTGTTCAATGATGTTGTTCCCAGACCACTGCTGAGAGTTAGGGGTAGAAGGACTATAGACACCTATAGGAGGAAAAGAAATGGAAATGAAAGTGCACACCACTTTTCAAGTGTGGCCTGAAACTTCAGCAGGCAGAGATCTGTGTAGGAATTTGGTTCTTATTTTTGGCAGTGATTTCCTAAATTAAGACACCATAAGGCTCAAGCTTTGTGTCTTTCCTTTGAAAGAAGCCCAGCAGCCAAATAGGTCAGACTTTCTGGGCAGTGGTTCTGCAAATCTGGAGACTCAGAGTGAATCCACACCTCCTGCTCAGGGAGCTAGTTTCACTGCATGTACAGGGAGTAACTCTGATGCACATGCTCACATTACCCATGGCCTCCAGCATCCTTAAGACAACACTGATTTCTGGAGTGAGTTTCCTATATGACTTTGGACAAGTCACGCTTTATTTTCCTCATCTGTAGTCTGGGGATTATATTGCTGGAATAAATGGAGGCGAAAATCACTGATGTTTGTAATTTGTGTTGATATTCTCTGAGGGGAGGCAGGCACAATAGAAGTGCAAATAAATTGTTGTGACTGTTTACTATTTCAGTAAATGGAAAAACTCGTCAAAACAGAGTTTAGAGCAAGTACAATACAGTGGAAAATGACATGTGCAGAGCTAAGAAAGACAACTGAAAGATGTGAGGAAGCAATTTCATTTCAGTCATTCTAGTAATCAATGAGATGTGTGCATTTATTTGCCAGTGTATATTATAATACTAATAATGAGTTTCTCAAGAAGATCAGTATTGGATTTGGGCAGGTAAGGCAAATCTGAAACAGGTCTGAGTTTGGTCACAAAAGTCCAAGCTAGTTTCCACTTCCATTTTCATGCCTGTTATTTATAGTTAGGAAGTAGAGGTACATATTTCTCTGGGAAAGGACAACTGAGCAAGCTCCTGAATTTGAGATGGACCCACACTTTCCTCATGAGTCTGACTACAGTGGGACCAGGCATTTGACAGCTTGGGGCAATAGGGGGTGATTAGAGTTTGGTGCTGGCTAAGCACAGTATGGACATGCTGAGCTGAGACCATCTATATATGTGTGGGTGAAGGGCAGATGGATCATGCAGCTTGCCATGACTGTCTCAGGTCCACCCACCTTTGGGGGATAAACTTGGGCTTTGTAGACACTGGAGTGGTGAGCATAGCTCTGCTGAGTGGGAACGGGGAGGCAGCTCTGGCTTGAGCCCTGACATTGGAAGTCATTGCCACTTGGTGAGGAGAGACTGGTCCGGTGACAGTGCAGGAGGCAGTTTCTGAGAATAAATTATGAGAACCAATTCCTTTTGAACATGTTACTCACATTTGTTGTAATCATCATTATTCATCTCCTTAAAAGAATATATATTCCTCACAAGGATGAGCAGGGTGTCTGTAAGTATAGTTTGAATATGAAAGCCTCCATGTACATATCATAGATTGTGACTGTGGAAATGGCCATTTGGCAGCTTATGGGAAACGAACTATTTTTCATCCTGGCTCTTAGAAGAGTGGTTATCCCCATGTCAACTTTGTCACTGTAATGCTTTGCACTGGTGGTCACATCAGCAAACACATCAGGGCAGAATGAGTGTGTATTACCCCCATGGGTACGTTTCCTTAAATTTTGCATTGACATATACTGTGAACTGAAGTCCTTGTCACGCTCCTGCTTATGTTACATAATTTCTGTCTCCTAAATTCCCAGACTGTCATTCTCACACTTCTAATTAGCAGTTAATTCCATTACAGAGAGAGATTGCACTGAACCAGACCCCAGATGTAGACTATCCTCCATTCTGGGAGATAGACAGAGTGTAAGTGAACGTGAACTTAGAGCTTGCAGCCAGGTCTATATATCTAGAAAAATCCCCTTCCTCAGTTCAAATACTCCTGATCTTTGATCTGCTAGGAGTATTGGTTAGAAGTAATAACTGAAAACTGAAGCCTCTCCTATATAAAAGATACCTTATAAGACAATATTCTGATGTGGGGTAGGTTATACCAGCTCTAGGGCAGTGGGAGGATGATGGTACACTAAGCAGCCCATCTTATGCACTGATTTTTTATACCTATGTATCACAAAAATGGCAGGAGAGAGAGAAACCCTGGGTGAAGAAAAGATGTGAAAAGGTAAAGAACGAAAAGATTGAAGTGAATACTAAGACCCTAAAAGGCTCATACCTGGCAGCAATATGAAATGGTAGAGGATGTTAGCTGTGCTGAAGAATGAGGACAGAAGCAATCTAAGCTATGATAATACAATATTACTCTATTTAAATAATCTCTTTAATTCTTTTTAATTTGTGGGATCTTTTTCTTGGAAACTGGGATCCTTTTGACACTAAAGGAGTGTTAGCCCTCCTTAAAAAGCTGACCCTGCCACAAAAGGGACTGTTAAGAAAAATTGAAAACAGCCCCTTAACAATGAATGCTTCAGTTATAGCGTGCAAGTGTTGGAAAAGCATGTCTCAGGATTCCAGAGAGCTGCCGCATAGAGCTGAAAAGCGATTAAGGCTGGCAAATCACTGTATAGTTTTGCACTGCCAGTCTTGAGACTGCCTCAGTAATGGTGTGACTTACTCAATTCAATATAGCCTTGAAAAGGACCTCTTGAGCTCAGAAATGCTGTTGTGTAGACCACTCATTTGCCTTGAGGGGATTGTCACAACATTTCCATGGCAATTGCTCTCGTAAGCTGAGAAACGTTCAGGAGGCTGCCATAATATAGATGCTGGATAGTATGTACTGACTTGCGTGTGTATATGTGTGTGAGAGAGAACGAATGGAAGATCTATCTACCTGACCTATCAATGTAGCTGATCTGGCTGAGGTGTTTCTCTCAGTGCTGTAAAGATCTGTTTTTAGACCAATGTCTAAGCTTCAAGTGAATACATTTACAGAAACCAGGATTATTTTGTAAATTATTTGTCAGCAGAAAAAGCGACCTAAATGCATGAGATAATGTATTCATAATGTGTAATTTGACTATTTTAGAAGCAATTATGCTTCTGAAACCATCCGTGTAAGCTTAATGAAGGCAAAATAGAGCTCTTGGTACCACCTCTAAAGTCCTTTTCCTTTCCTCTGCCATTGGGCATCATATAACCTTTTCTCTCACCTGGATCTTTTCTACAAATCCCAATATACAGGTCACGTTAAAATCTTTCTGTTTCTTCCTATGCAATAGTAGTGTTCTTTTCTCCCCATCCTTGATACTAATAATTTCCCATCTGGGCCCTCATCACATCTCATTTCATAAGCCATCATTGTGCATAGCCATCTTGGAAGATTTCTGAAAACTTAAGGTAAAATACATGCTGGATTGGAATTTTGGGCCAAATTTTCAGCAGAACTTTAGCCATGATTTCAGTCTGCAGCTGTGCACATCAAATATCAGCATTTCTGGAATGTTGTAGGATTTGACTGCTGCCCACCAACTGACCTTAACTGGAGTCACAGACAGCTTCTGGCTGCAGAGGGGTGAGGCAACATGGACATTGCTACATCATGCCAATCAGGTCCTTGGATCAGGATCTTGTAGCACTGCAAAAGGAAGCTGGTCTACTTTGTGGCTGCAGCTTAGCTAAAAAGGCGGGGAAAAGAATGAAGTCTTACCTGGTGGTGCTATCTGTTTCTAAGGTGCTTTTTATTGTGCATACAATACACCTTTTGCTGCTATTGCCATGTGCAAAGGCAGTTGTCACCTGGCTGTGGTTTGTGGCACATCAAATGCCTTTTCTTTTGTTCTGATGACCTGCTGTATGTTTGGCAAGATAAAAATAGCTGGGGTGTCTGGCTGTCTTTGAGATACGGCTTTGCTATTATTTCCTTAGCTCTGCCCTTGGTGCTCCTTTCTACTTCACCATGCACAAGTGTTACTTACCACGGTCCATCTGGCCAACTTCAGAATGTCTGAACTGTGAAAGTGTGTGAACACCCTTGAATTCTATCAGTGTTTTCCTTTCTGGTTAGAGATGGTGCTAAGAAGAGAAGAGAAATAAATAGGCAAAGAGCTGTGCCAGCTGGTGAAGGAATGAGTTGTTTTACATGTCAGCAGGACATAGGACAAGGTGCCACAGGCTTCAGATACAGCAAGAGAGCAGAATGATCAAAATTTAGAAAGGTTTTCTAACTGGAAGAACAGTCAAACATCTAAGAGAATGACTAGAGATGGTAAAATGTCTTTAAGGCTGGATAAATATATGTGAAAAACCTCACAATCTTTGTTGTTCATGCTGTGGTGCTGGGCCTAGTCTGAACTGCCTCCTGTCGTGCCAGAGATCTTGTTCTGGTTCTGCTTGTGAGTCCATCTCCTGTCTGGTAGTTCGGTCATAAGTTTTTCCTTTTTCTGACTTATATCTGTGACTCTAGATTTTAGAATTAGACTTGATTCAGCTTAATTCCTGAATTTTGCTACTTGCCACCTAATGTCTTGTTATATATGTTCACAAGACATCTTGCTTTGCTTTTTTCATCAGTTTATACCTCTCAAGGATCTAAACAGTAGCAGTCTGACTAGTTAGGATGCTTTTTACAGTGTTGGTGTTCTGTATTTCCAACCTTGGATCTGTCCCAATTGGCTTTACATACAGTTTCCCAAGGCTTTGTAGGCTATTTCAAAATTGACCTAAGCAATCAGATGTGTCACGTAGAGCTCAAATTGTTAACAGCACATTGGAAATTGAAAGGTATTTCATCTCTTCTTGATGACTACAAAGAAAATTCTTCAGAAAAGGAGTCCTGAAGCATTTGTAAAACTCTTTAGGAAATCAGTGTGTTCCTATTATTTAACCAGTTGCTGTCAGATGACCTGTTATCTTATATTAGGGAGCAGAATAGAATTTCTGTTTTCTCTGTTGACATTTGCAGAAGTTCATCAAAGGCATTTTTGCATCTGTTTTCTCTGCTGTGATCAGAAGAAAACCTTCTCATATGAAATATCATAGTCTGGATTTACATGGTGTTTCATGGTGTATTGACTTTTCACTGTGACTTCCAGACCACCCTCTGAGTTGAATGCTGATTTATTTTCTATTTGTGACCTAGACACAGTCCTCCTGGTCAAACCTTGAACCTCACTGTAACATATGAAGTATATTAATTTAAAATGTCTTTTTATCTTTCTGATTGAAGCATGCAGTCCAACAATTCTACTTCTCAACAGTTTTCCTGGGATTTGTTTTTATCTTGTTGTTTTTACAGTCTTTGTGGAGTCCTAAGTCATGGTGACCACTGAAAGAGCAATTTCTTATGCTTTCTATATTCCTCTACAGCTTTGAAAAGCATGTCCATCTTTTGCATATGTGTGTACGAATGCATATGTAGAATTATTTCCTTCTGGAATAAAGACAGTATAAGGAACAAAAATCTTAAATGACAAGCTCTCAATTGTCAGTAATGAACACAGAATACAAAATCAAATTTAAACCTCATATGCTAGAAGACAGCATTAGGAACAATTTGACACTTATTGAACAACAGATGGTGATTAAAAGCATAAAACCTTGATTGTCTTGCTAAAAGCCAATCCTCATAGTTCTTTCCAAGGAATGTCTAACATTTCAAATAAAGCACTCAAGGCATCAATGAAATCATAGGAAGATCAATCTTAAAGAGTGTTTTATATATGTTCTTATCAGAAGTGCAGTTAAAATCGCCCCTTTAAAAGTATCACATTTTTAGCTTGCTAGTGTTCTAGAAATAAATCTTCTCCTCCAGGAGAACATCCAGATAGTAAACACTTGAGACAGAAAACATATGTGTTAAACTGTTTTAAATAAGGGGAGAAGTGAATGCTTTCTTTCCCTTCTACCCTGTTCTTTTAATGCAGTCCAGCTTTCCTTATAAAAGGACGCAGTGTACAGTCCCGTCTTTCAGAGTAGGAACCCCATGGCAGTGGGGAGATGCATTTGTCAATCACACTGGAGTGAAAGCGGGGGGAAAGAGAAACTCCAAAATTATTTGGTAGCCTGTTCTGTCCTCTTTCTCTTGCACCATGCAATTGAGAGCTGCTCTCCATGGGGTGCCCGTGAGACATCTAATAAAAGTGTTTAATTAGTAGCTTTGCGTCACCGATCCCAGAGGTCTGTATCCTGCCTGTGAAGGAATATATGAAAGATAAGAAGTTTATTGTCAACAAATTACTTTCTTGTGGAAAAAGTGTGGATGCACATTGTACCAGGCAATGATCTTGGACGAGTGGTCCCATTTTACCTCCAATAAGTGCATCTTGCTTGTCTGATGGCATTCAAAGATTGTCTGCTCTGAGTGCATCATCTGGCTGAGTCTGTTGGTGGACACAGACTGAGATATGCTGAATTTATATTTGTAGGATGAGTTATGAATAGTTTTACTTCAACTCTTTCTCCTTGTGCTAAACAATTTATCACATCTTTGTGTGCAATCACTGCTGCGTCCTTAGGATACTGATAATTAGCAATAATTGATAGACACATTCAACTCAATTGTTTCATTGTTCTGACTGTGCATCCTTCTCTCCATGTGTAGTTGTCATGTCATCTATTGATGGATGAGTTTTGTTTTATTCTTTGTATCTAAAGCCACTCTGCACACTTCAGACTGGTTTTCTGTCATGTCCTTCCTTGCCACTTCTCTGCATCAACCACATGCTTTTTTCCTTCAGCATTTTCACCTTTCCTTTCCCTCCTGTCTTGGCCTTTCTTTTGCCTTTTCTATGTTTCACTGACAGTTGTCATTCACACATATCTGCTCTGCCAAGACTGTTTCACAGATAGCATTTGCTGTGTCTAGAACAATAGCC
This sequence comes from Pachyramphus minor, assembly GCA_013397135.1. Taxonomy (NCBI): domain Eukaryota; kingdom Metazoa; phylum Chordata; class Aves; order Passeriformes; family Tyrannidae; genus Pachyramphus; species Pachyramphus minor. The sequence continues at coordinate 21,253 of VYXB01002621.1, read as the reverse complement.
AACATCATGGTCCTACAGATATGAGATATTTCCTGGTAGAAATATCATCTAAGGATCTCTGGAAGTCAGTGACTATAAAACTCAAAGTACAGAGACAGACTGTAGGGTCTTGAAAAAGGACAGAGATTCCTATGTTGAGACAAGGAGACAAAAGCATTGCAGTAAGTAGTTCATCCTACCTTGGGACAGACACCATAGTAAGATGTCTGAATCTCTGTATGAGGCAATTATAGCTTTCTACTAACTATCAAGGTTGACTAAATGACTGTCTCAAAGTATATATTTAGCTAATGGGAAGTAGAGTATGGCCGTGAACTGGAGCACAAGACATTGGATTTTTCAAGTCCATGTGACAGCATCACTGTGTTTCATGAAAATATTTACTTTCTTGGTTAACAGTATTCAAAGTTTGATTTTTTGGTCAGAAGTTTGGAGTTTCTTTCCATAACATTGTAGGTACTTTAAGACCTAATTCCAAATTACAACATAACTTTGAGAATAAGAAAGGTCAATACAAATATGTGGTGCTTTAACACCAGAAGAGGACTCCAGTGAAAAATCTGAATAAGTCTTTAGAAGTATCCCGGCCTTGATGTCAAGGGTGTGAAAGATGTCAGAAAACCATTACTTTTAGTTAAGGAAATTGCAACCTGTACCTACTTACTAGTGATACAGAAAGCAAGAAAACAGTGAAATTTGGAGGTGGAATAGTGAGGACTATAAGGAGAGAAAGGTGAGCTGGAAGTATTGGTGAATAGATCATCTGAAGAATCTGCACACTCAATACTAGAGCTGTGGGTCTGCTTCACAAGGTGCAGGATGGCTAGTGAAATCCATCAAAGGAAGACAGAGAGATTATATGGAGAAAGACAGAGAAGACTAAGTTCTTGCAATGCTCCATGGGAACTTGAGAACTGTCTTAGGAGCTGTTCGAATCTCAAACCCTGAGAAATCTTAGCTAGGTCAGCCCTGGTTTTAGCAGGGTGTCAGATGAGGTGATTTCAGAGGTGCCTTCCAACCTCAGCTGCTCTATTATTTTACACATTTTTCCCCCTAACTTCAATCATAGAAACATAGAATTATTTTCTTTAATTTGCCCATCAATAAAGGGTATAAATTGTGTCCATTGCTATTGAGTGAACAAAAGCCTCCAGCTATTGTCCTCCAAAAATATCATACTGAAGAGATGGACTGAGGAAATTCTCTTCTTTACTGTAGGGTTAACATTATTGCATAAGTAGAAAATAGTAAAATAGGACAGTGAAAAAAGGGAAAACATTTTATTTTGCTGATGTTAGCATTAGGTAATGACAATATCAGCAGTAAGAACCTATTAAGCTACTTCAAATTAGTATCTGATCTGCTTTAAAAACACACTAATTATCAGTTAATTCATTAAGGGTATTTGTTGAGGTTTAAAACATATGAAACAAAAATACCTCATTTGCAAGTAATTAATACAGAATTACTTAAGCAATACAGTTCCACAAATGAAATACTTATATTTGAATTTCTTTTAATCCACTTGAAAGAGATACTTAGAGCTTTAATCATCAGCTAAATTAGATATGTTTTGTTAATTACCTATCAATCAATATTCCAGTTCAGCATCTACATTGTTCAAGAGAAGGGCACACAGTTGAGGTAGGAGGTTTTTTTCATTAGACATTCTTCTTTATTTATTTTCTTTGTGCAGCTGGCACTGAGGGCATTAGCCAATTCAATTGTTCAATAATTCAAGGGAGAATTACCATATTTATTTATTTATTTCTTGCTGGGTTGTAAGTAAAGCTCCCAGGAGATTTGGTCATGTATTCCTATGCAGTGAGTAATGTAGGTTTATTTAAAAATACTATCACGAAGATAACATTACATTTAATTTTTTATTTTAATCCTGAATTGACTGGATTGTGCTGGCAATTGTGTGGATCTACTGATTTGGAAGAGACAGCTCCCTGTCCTGGGAAACCACTTTCTTGTGTTAGAGTGGTTCACTGTGTCCTCGGTTTGTGTAACGTGCAGGTAGCACCTGCAAAGGTCAGACTTTATCATTCACTAGTATTTTGGCATATTTTGGAGGAGAACTGGGAAGAAGACATTCTGCAAGAAGGTGAAACCACCAGGAGAAACTGCTTGGTATGTGGTTTAAGTTCCAGCACTCGGTAGGAATTCTGCTATGTTTCCCTGTTCAGAGGCAAAAATGGATCTTCAGATAAAAAGTGGGCCAGAATGTTTCTTTAAAAATTATTTCAAATGATTCTCACCTAAGTTAAAAATATTTCCCAGTCTAAAGCCAGGGATGAGAATTATGTTAATGTCTGACTTGAAAAACACTGAAAAGCCAGTGTTAATAATGAAATGCTGACACAACTTTATCTATATCCCTTCTAGCAGAACAGTTATAATATGAAAAAGTAAGGTTCAATAAGACGCAAGGCAGAAATAGCAAATTATATTAGATGTGACATATTAGCCATAAGGCCTTTTCTAAACTACACTGAAAAAATTAGGACAAGGGTATGGTAGTATACTTCTCCCCAAAGCATGAGAAAGGCCTAACCCCCAGAGCATTCCCTCTGAACTTGCATTCTATTTCTAGCATGTGTTTTATTAACTTTTATTTTTGTTTTGCAGGCTAGACACACAGTACCAACCTTAATGTCAAATTAGATAATGAAAAGCAATAGTCATCTTAACAAAAATCATTCAAATAACTGTCATGTTGCATTATAGTTTTTGCTGCTAGCAAAAGCCTTAATTAAGTCTGCAGAATGGTTTCTTTTCTCATTTTCTGATTGCAGATGCTCTGAACTTCCTAGGCAATTTTTCTGTTAGAGCTGCATCTCTGTGTTATTATAGAAATCATACTATGCATAGAATAGAGCAATATCTAGGAAAAAATAAAATAATAAATGTAGGAGGGGAGAATTTCACATGGAGTTGTGTTGTTTTTCAGGTTGTATGAAAAAAGTGAAATCTGGAACTTATAGTGTTGCCAGATTTCATCTGGGATGATGATGAATGCAAGCCTAATGACTGCTGCTGATATATAGTGATTATCAAATCAGAACAACAGAAAATGACACATTAGTACGATAATCTGAAAATATGCTATCAGACTAATCCTGTCCTACTCAGGGTGCAGTGAGATTACCCAAGCTAGGAGTAATCTCTGGCTGGTAAAGAACCAAGCTTATCCCAAGATAAATTTTCCTAAAGGAAAGAGCACTGGTGGATCATTGCTGCTTTGAGCGATCTCTGACTGAATCAGTTGTTCCCAACAGGGAATCTAATTATGCCAGGGGCTGAAATGATGAGCAAAGGCACCGGAAAGTGCAAGGAAAATTATGCCTCACCCGAGTGCTGAATCAAGCAGAGCACAGCCAGATCTGGAGGAATGGGCCTAATGAATGCATGCATAACAAATTGCAATTAATATCACTGAAGGAGTCATTGGTGTGATAGGCACTACCTACTGTAAATGCATTAGTATACATTGGAATTAGTAAGTTGAATGTGGTTCTACTGCTTATGGACTTTCAACAATTCTCCTTAGCCTTAAGAGAGCCTTAACTCTTCCTCACAGGCTGTGCTTTGCTTTCTATCATGAAGTGAATCTCAGCAATCATGATCAATTCATGATTCTTTTAGGTCGAAACTAAACTGGAAGCAATGATAGAGGAGATCACCTACAGTGCATGAGCTGCAGACAGGTACTTAGTCCATAGAACCAGATTAGAACTATTTCTAAGTGAAATACTCAGAAATATGCTTATTGGGATGCCAGAACCTCTGTACCAATCTCTGAGGTCTGTAGATCTACTTTTAATGGTTCAAATGGCTTGCTAAAGCCTTTGGAGAGATCCTCAGGCCCTGAACACAAACTCTGGCCATAAGGGAAACATGGCCTCTTCTGTCTGACATTTATACAATGAGGGTAGAAAATGTTTCTGGATCAGAATATTCCATTGTCACATGTTCCTATTTACACAATGTCCTGTTGAAATTACAATGATTACATGAGGTAACAACTCGCAGTGAGCCAGGCTCTCTTTTTTTTCACTCAATCTCCAGATTGAGTTTTCCCTGACTTTGTTAATGCCTGAATTTAGCTGGATCTATTGCTTGTTGCACTAGTGAAACCAGCAGAAGTATTGCTGTCTTAAGGCTTGACTGTGAATCAAGTATTGCACATTTCTTCAGGCTATTATGAGAGTACGATAGATTGATTTTAATATTGGCCTAAATTCCCCTTCTGCAAAGCTGAAACAGTAAAACTACATTTGTCCTGTACTTTGCCCCTCTAGCTCAGTGGTAAGAGCTCTGTAACATAAAAACATAAAATTATCAGTCAAGTCCATCCATTTAGGATCAAGGGGAAATAGTGTTGTCCTGGGAATACATTCAGAGTTTGACAGGATGCCTGGCTATCTTAGACCACCAAGAGGAAAAACAAATTGAAATGCAGCAACTTTCCATGGCAAATGAAAATTTGGTCAAATGGAGAAGGAAAGAAGAAAAGTAAAACAAACAGACGAAATGTTTTTAAGAAATTTTCATGATGTCTTCTGAACTTGGGTGTTATAAAAACTTGTTTGTTTTGACCAGCTCTACAAAGTCACAGCAGAGCTGGCAAGAAGAAAAGAGGGTCAGGACATGCCAAGCTGAAACAGGAGTATACATCCCTTAAATGTACTCATGCTTGCTACAATCCATGAAGAGTTTGTTCAGAAAGACCTGATTAGCTATGCAGTCATATTTTCAAATCCCTTCCTTCCTTCCTTCCTTCCTTCCTTCCTTCCTTCCTTCCTTCCTTCCTTCCCCCCCCTCCTAAATCAAACCCAAAATGATTCCTTTTACATGAATATATTATAGCTTTCTCTGCCAACTTTTGCAATAAAAGACTCAGGCACTTATCACTATGTACATGTGATAAGTGCCTTGGCCACCTCCATATTTCACAGTGCTGTTTAAAAACATTTGTGTCTGGAACGCAGGCACTGATTTCTAAACTGGAAATGAGAAAGTAGGGGAAGTGTATAAGGAAGATTTATACAGTGAATTGGAGGAAAAACATTGTTAAGCAGGGTTTGGGTGTTTTTCTTGTTTTTTTTTTTGTTTTGTTTTGTTTTGTTTTGTTTTTTTTTTTTTTTTTTTGTTTNTTGTTTTTTTGTTTTGTTTTGTTTGTTTGTTTGTTTTGATTTTCAGTTTAGTTTGCTTATAGGTCCTGGAAAATCCATCAGATTAAAATACATCAGAAAATCCCTAGGAACAGGCTGAAAGTGAAAAAGAATTTAATCTTTCTTCATCACTGTCAACTGCAATTCTTTCCTCCTGATAAATATAAGTAGATGCTGTTTCTGCTTCTTTATTGATGTTGGTGATCTCAATCCAATAGTGCAGAAGAAAGTGGAAGATTAAGATGGATTGTAAAGCAGGATTGCGAGATTATTGCAATAAAACGGAAAAAACTGTCAGTCACATATTGCCTTAAGATGGAATTTTACAACGCTTTTTTGGTTAAGAAAGGTTAAAACTCTTCCAAGAATATCTTTTTTACTGATAGACTTTCCCTAGAGAAGACCTTGTAGTCATTTTAGTCCTTAGTGACCTGACTAAAAATCTGATATCAAAAGTGCAAAAATAAACAGACTTGCTTAAGGAAATTCAGTTGTTGAAATTATTATTGCCATGAGTTCCATAAAAGAGGAAATTAGAGTCTATGTAAAAATCAGAGTCCATCATATTTTCTGGGCTAAAACCAGCATTTCGATAATACTGAATTAACTAGATAGTGAGAGCTATTGAATAACAGGTTTCATGTGTTAACCAAGGAAATCAGCTGGGATGAGATGAACTTAAGCCAGTATCCCAAAGAGAGGACTAATCATAATCAGTCCTGAGATTTTAGCAAGGCCCAAAAAGTGTCTGGAACCTGCTCCTCAAAAATTTCTGATTTAAAATGGTAAAAATGAAAGCAGCATACAAAGAGCCTGGGGTCATACTAGCACTCAGATTGTCACCTGAGGAGAATTTTGCAGCAGAGAATTTTGTGCAGGGAAAATCTGTGTTATCTGGTGAAGGCATGAAGTTGCCTTTACAGGAGCACAGGATCTGGAAATGTGCTGTGTGCACAGGCAAATCTCATCATCACAGGAGAACTTGAGCAGAGCCCTTTCCCATCACAAGGATGCTAACACTGAAGCCTTACAATAACATCAGACTTGTCCTTGTTTTTTCACACACCCTCTGCTTGGATGATTTGTATTGTGAAAAGGACTGGGCAGAGTATCACTCCCATTCCAGTACCCTTTGACACTGAGCTGAAAATATTTAAGCCTGCAGGGAGATTGGTGAATGACCCTTTTGAATGTGTTTCCATCTAAATCATTAGGGACATGGATAGTGAGAGGAAGAAGCCCTGACAACATTGCATAGCATATGTCTTAACATTTCTAACTACAGAGAAAAAAGTGACCACAGAAAAAGTCGTGCAAGGGCCCAGTACGTCAAAGAACTTGCAGAATGCTTGCACTCCCTATTTACATCCCTTTATTTGCATGTGAAAGGCCTATATTTGCAGATGTCAGGATTTCACCAAGGGTCAGACTGAGCCAAACCCCTGAGATTCAGATATTTCAGAAGGCTTGTGAAGACTTGCTTTCATGGCTCTGGTTTATGTCATTGTTGGAGACAAGAAATTGAGATGATTCAGTGCAGAAATAAATTCCTCCAGGACTGGTGTGTGCTTTGGTTTTGGTCACTTCTTTCAGATGGCATTGTGTGATTTTCTTACTTGGCAATGAAAGCTTCATACTTACACATTTTACTCTCATTTGAAGTGGAGCTTACTGTAGTCTTGATCAAGATACTTCAGTTTGCCAGAGAGCTGTTCTACACAGCTGCTCTGGAGCAGCTGATCAGACATGTCCAGGACTGGCATAGCAGCAGAAAAATCATGCCAGGAAAGCAAGGGAAAGAATGAGGAGGATATTCTTGGTGTCATGGTGGCTACTGCACTGCAGAATTCAGCTTACATGGGCTCCCCTGAGGCAGGGCAAATATCTCTGTTGGTAAAGTCCTTCCAGAGCAACTGGGAATTTCATGACTTCTGGACCCCATCAGCCATGATCCCACTGCCTACATGTCCATCCCTACTATCAACCCTCCACTGTGCTAGCTCCTTTGCAACCTCAGCAACTGGCTGCGACAGGTGGAGTGTAAAAGCTACTGCAACACTGCATTTCCTTATCCAGTACTGAGACTGCAAGAATTTGTTCTCATTCCTGTGACAGTAAAATTTGATTTTGTCTACACTGCTGTGAATCTTTGATCTTCCCCTGAGGACTGTTCTTCCTGATCTCAGAATGAGACTATTATTACATTACCATTCAGAGTGGGCTTGCCAACATAACTATTCCTAATAGAAATGCCTGCATCACTGCGATTTCAGAGTATTGAATTTGCATTACACGAAACTATTGGTCAAGATCTTAGCTGATATAACCATCCTAATTTTGCTGAAAGCATTTCTAGTAGGTATGGATCTGGCTATATGCATGTACATGTCTGTATATGCAGATCCAACAGAGAAATGTTATGGGATACATGACATTGGTAGGAAAAACTTTGCTTTATATTCAGTTTAATGCTTCTATAATAGAGAACACACTGCAGAACGTTTGATTTTTCAGATGAACAATGGAAATTGGTCAGTTTTGCCTTAAGTAGAATTAAACTTTGAATTATGTACTGTAAGTCTTCAAACAAACACTATAATTACCTTTACGTTCATTTTTCTGTTGAGAGACTTTGTGTCAGAGAGTATGTATGCAGAATGGGAAGAAAAATAATGATCAGATTTAAATGAAACTAAATGGCAATTTCTCAGCTGGAAGTTGGGAAAAAGTGATTCCATATATGCAGAATTTCGTGAGAAGTCCTTCTGGATAAACATTACATGCAGCATAACATAATAATGACAAGAGAAAACAAAAAAAACCCCAACCCCTGCTTTAAACTTAGTTCATTCAATGCATGTACATTTTTCATTTTGGTATTGTTTTTCTTCTACACAAAGTGTATTTTAAAGAGGACTTAGATGTTTAACTGCATTGAGGTCGTGCATTATACTCTTTGTCCTTTACAAAAGTGAGCATACCTGCCAGAAGCACATAATGTAATAAAGAAAATATCATTATAACTAGATTTTAGTGACAGCATAATCAGGAAACACAGACAAGGGGTCAGCCAACCAAATTGGTTTTACTAGGTGTTTGAGAACTGTGGGCTGCTGTTATTTTCAGCTACACCATAATTTTATTTTATTGTGTGGAATAAATCAAAGTTTTAAAAGGAAGCTTTTTTTTTTTTCATATCTAAAAGCTACAGATGTTGGCATGAGAATTGCTTGTTGTTGAAACTAGCTTGTAAGCATATTTAGCCCTAGAGAAAATGATAAGGTTGATAGCTCAGAGGTCAAAAAAACACCTTTATGACAATTATGCTCCATTTGGCATCAGAAAGGAAGCTTCTATGCAATCCTGTCGTTACTCCTTCATTCTCCTTTATATTATTTTCTTGTTATTGTGTCCTTTAGGGTACAGGCTTTACAGGCTGTTCAGTCTGTGAATAGGTTTAGTCCTTTGCTTCCGCGGAGACTGCTGAGAAGGGTGTCACTTGTGAAGGCAGTTTTGTGAAGAGGCAACTCACTAATAAGACCCATAGTCAGACAGCCAGCCTGTTCCATGCAGGCCTCTGAGCAGCTATCAGAAGCTAATTGTAATGCTTATTAAAGACAGCTTAGCAGGGATGTGAAAATGGCAGGCAGAGCTTTGCTATTATCTACACCAGCTCTCAGCCTTCTTACTCAGCAGCTCTGCTCTCTCGGTCTATTCAGGAACAGAGATGCTGCTTTTCTAAAAGGAGGGGAGAAAAGAAAAAAATTTTGCAAACTAGTATAACTAGGCAGTTCTGAAAAACTCGGAAGCCTGATGGAGGCTCTTTAGGTTGCATTTGCATCACGTGTCTTTTTTTTGATAGAAAGCTGTTTGCAGGACCACTAAGCACATTGTACTTTCTTCACAGGCAGCAGGTGAATACGACATAGGTGTTTCTGAGGAAAATTGAGATGTACAGATGTGTCTAAGATCCTTTATTAGCGGTGATAATAAAGAAAATGGAGAGCAAGAAAACTACAGCTTGACTTAAGTATCCCACTTTAAGCTTTTGAGTGTCATCTTTTATCATTTGCAACATCTCCTTCCCACTTCCTCCCACCTCTTTCAGTTTTTCCTGTGAAAACTAAGCAAGTATGGTATGGAAATCAGGGACACAACGCGTGTTAAACTCAACATGCCATATCCTTAAACTCCCTGTCAGAGTAAAAATACAGTTTGAGGCTTTGCATCCTGTTATTCCTCATGCAAACTGCTACTGCAGACAAGCACTTTGCCTGTGGTAAATGCTCTTGTTCAGAGCAGATGTTTCCCTCAATTAGCATTTATTCAACTATTTAGCAAGTACATTCTATTAAAATATTTTAATTTATGCAGAAATTATGTTATTAAATTTACAAATTCTTTTTATAAGACACATCCTGAAGTTTCAAGCTAATAATTTTCGATCAGTAACAGTTACTATGGACCAGAGAGTATTGCTCTAAAAGAAATTTTTTTCAACAGTGAGCTATTTACTCCTTTCATGTATTCCTCATAGCACGATGATTAAATTTTTTATATTTTCCCCATAAAGATACTTAACGTTTAAGACACTTGACAGGTTTTTGGAAACATAGGGCTACAGATTTTTGAAAGTTCTGCACATATGTAATAACCCTTTTGTTCTTATTCTATTAACTTCCCTTCTTTCAAAGCCACGGACAGACAAGACAGTCTTTTTCTCCTTGTCTTTCCATCTGTTCAGAACATTTTCACACAGTCTGACAATGCCATTCTGCCCCAGTGTTCCTTTTCCCCTGAATATTGACTTAAATGGACAGTGTAGCCTAAGAAGTCCGCATATAGGTCAACATTATTTCTGAAAACATTTTCACCTATTCAATTAAAATCATCTATACAAAGGCTAACTCCATTTTTTTTTTTTTTTTTTTTTTTTTGCTGTTGATAGTGAAATACCGAGTTTTTTCACATCTCGGTTGTGCCAGGAAACCAGCTCAGGTTAGTAGTGACCGACAGTTGCTACCATCTGCTGGCTGCTCGCGGTCCTCTGCGAAACAACGGGGCACCTCGGCGCCTTCCTGCCGCGGAGGGTGCCTTCTGCCTCGCTGGCAATCCGACCCAGAGCCTGTTGAGGCTGGCAGCTGAGCAGAGGGATAGCACGTTCCCAAGTCCTCTTAACAGGTCTTTTACCCCAGTATAATTTAATCTTTTAGTCCCTTGGTACATAACGTTATGCTCATTGTTTACTTGAGGCGGCTGCAGTGTTGAGGCGTGTGGCTGCTAATTGCTGCTGAACCGCGATTTGATGCGAAGCAGTCCGAATCTACCTTGGATATCAGCATTCACTGCCCCATCAGTTAACCTGTGTTTATCTGTACATTTGTAAAGACCTTTCTCAGTGCTGGCAAACACTCAAAGCTGTGGGGCTAAAAATCTTGTATCAAGGCATCAAGGTTAGTCCTGAAAGACAGTAAGTTAACCCTGAAGATCCTAAAGGGCTGAGGCAGTAAGGCAGTTAATGCCTTTTTGTAAATAATAGATATATTCACTTAATAATGATCAAAGAGTAAAAAGGTTTGTTGCCATAACACTGTCTGTTTCAGGTTTTGTAGAATATTTAATGCAATTTAATTTATTTATTTTTTTAGTTCCTTTGTAGTAATATGCACATCTTATCTACTTTAAGAAAAAATTGGTCTAATCTGGATAGATACATATTTATTCTTCATGCTTATGATTTTGGGGATACACATGGTATAAAATAATACAAATACAAATGAATTACTACACTAATTCAAACTCTTTCTTCTTTTTTGCTTTCCTTGGTCTCCTGGCTTTCTTAACACCAGAGTTTAACACAATTTGGCTTTTCCTTTCACATCTCCTAGGCATAGCCTTCCTGTTCCCCAAAGGGGAACGGCTTTGACTAGTTGCCAAGTCCTTGTCAGCTACTGTTGAAAGAAAGGTTTTAAAAGTAGACTAGCAAGTGCCAGTATACTGAAAGTTTATTTGCAGAACGTAATAGATTATAGATCTAACATCACCTAAAGGGAACGCACAGAGGCAGCAGTGACAGAATGACAGTAGAGTTTGCGGAAGCCAGAATTCCACATAACAATGAAACATTTAATGTTCCTGAAAGCAGTGAACTCTGGCAAGAAGAAAATTAACCTCAGACTTCTTGTAAATTTAGGTCACAAGCAAGAACAACAAGAAACATGAATAATTGGAGTGTTACTGTTGATTTGATGTTATGAATGGTATTGCCCAATGTATACCTGGCTGTGGGCAGTTTGTTAATAATACAAGGATTTTAGTGCAGCTCTCCTACCCCTACTGATAATATTCACCACCACAATGGAAAAATTTATCTCTTCTTGACAAAAAAGTATTAGGTAGAATCCTCTGGCTTCTCCTCTGGTAGAGGTCAACCAAAATATTTGACATATCTTTATTTGACTTGAATCTCAATGGAATCTATGAAAAGTAAGCAGACCTAACATCTTCCCTGATTAGTCTGTTCCACCTCTCCAAGATTAAGTGCACACATGCAGGTCATAGTAGGAACTTCTATAGAGTTCAGGTATTCATTGCCCATGCAGTGGCTTCCAATTTATGCAGTGTGATAGTAAAATAAGAAGAGGAAGGGAAACAATGTCCTCCTGATAGTTGGCCATAAACTGAATCTTTTGTTTAAACAGTAAAGATGCAAAACTATAGTGAACCAGGCATTTTAACCTCCAGCAATTATGCTTTGCTTTCTTAGTTACTCTCAACTGTGTGGTCAGCTGAAGTAAGTGATGTGGCTACCACATAGGTGGTCAGCACTGTGCAATTGCTACAACAACCTTAATTGCCAGTTCGGTATAGAGCTATTTAAGTAACTGGGACTTCAGTGTCTGTACCCATACTACTCTGACAGAGCTGGTCATTATCATCCTATTTTCCCCTTCACAGGGACTCTACAGTTTATCTGTCCAAGTGTGCTGAGTGGTGTAGCAACCCAGAATTTCTCCTGCGATTCTGAACTAAGGCTTGCAGTCTTACTGTCAAATGGTGGACAATTTTGATCCTGCAACTGCTCTAACTGCATCTGT
>VYXB01002620.1:443170-457205 GCA_013397135.1 Pachyramphus minor | reverse complement strand
ATATTAACTTTCAAGATACTTTAAAAGACTGGTTTTGCCTTGGGAACTCAGTAGAGGGAACTGTACAGTCTTCGTAATACATAAAAGGTATATTGGTTTGAGACAAAAAGGGAGAGACCATAGGGAGGTTCCCAAATGTCAGGGCAGAAAACAGGACAGAAACTACCAAATGAAATATTGTCTAGCTGCTTTCAGCAAAGTAAATATTGCATATTGAATTATTTGATATTTGTGATTTGTTTGTTGCACATGGGTTGTACTGATTTTACTATTTACCTGCAACAGTTACAATCAGTCTGGGTCTGAATTGTAATTTTAGAATAATTTGCAATGACTTAATGGTTGCTGTTGTGGCCTTAACAGCTAAAAATAGTTAATGCAATTCCTTTTAGTACTGTTGATCAAGATGTGTGGCCTCAAGAGGGACAGGCTATTTTATTTTGGCTGTAGCTCTATCCAAACATAAAAGATAGTAGTGAGAATTATAGCTGCACAGAAATTTAACGTTCATTTCCCCTTTGACAGAATATGGGGATGTTTAATTTATTGATTATGCCCCACTCATTTCTGTTGTCACAGTGCCAGGTCTCCACTGAGCAGTGTGCAGAGTGGCTTGCCCCTGCCAGGGCTTCCCTGCACTTGATGCAGTGTTGGTGCCACACCCTATGCACAGAGGTGATACCAAATGCAGGCACAGTCAGCTCTTCTTGAGATAGTGAAGTCTGGGTTCTTGACTCTTACTGCACTGAAAAGGTTTTCCAAAATAGTCAACAAAGAAAATAAAAGAGAAGAAAGAAATTCCGATGCTTGGAAAAGGATTCAAGAATGCTTTCAAAAGTCTGTTTGGCTAGCGTAACAAATTATTGCTTGGTAATGAAGCTGTTAGATTCAAGCAGACAGTGGTGGAAAACTCTACCTGGGGAGCACTGCAGGCATGCTCCTCATACCCGGGAGAGGAGCAGCAGGAGGCACAAGAAAGGGGGTTTGTGTAACCAGCTACCATTAAGAGGTTGTTACAAAGCTCTTGCTTTTTTGCCTCATTGCTGTTGGTTGCTGCCTTCATACAAAAGTCATTGCCTGCTTGAAGGGAAATTACTAAATTCAGAAAATGATGGACTCAAGTCTGAAACAAACACGAATGTAGATTTAGCCTTAGGTATGTTATTAATCATTTCTGTGCATTTTAAAAAGCATTCTGATTTTCAGTTTAGCCTGGTAAATATTTGATTGCAAAATAAGTTAAAGAAATTATTATATCCTTGATAATCCTGGCTAAATGGTGTTATCATTTAATCCCAGCAACTCACTACTCCTCACTGGTAGGACGGAGGAGAGAATTGTAATAGTGAAAGTGAGAAAACCTGTGAGTTGAGATAAAGACAGTTTAACAGGTAATGTGAATGCTGTGTGCACAGGCAAAGCAAAACAAGGAATTCATCCACCACTTCCCAAGAGCATGCAGGTGTTCAGCTATCCCCAGGAAAGCAGGGCTGCATCCCATGTAATAGTGACTTGGAAAGACAAATGCCACCACTCTGTCACCCCCACCACTTCCTTCTTCCTCCCTCAGCTTTATACTTTAAGCATGAAGCCACATGGTCTGGAATATCCCTTGGTTCAGCTGGGGTCAGCTGTCCTGCCTGTGTCCCTCACAACTCCTTGTGCACCCACAGCCTCCTCACCGGTGGTGTGGGGTGAGGAGCAGAAAAGGCCTTGGCTCTGTGTAAGTGCTGCTCAGCAATAACTGAAACATGCCCGAGTTATCAATGTTTCCAGCACAAATCCAAAACACAGCCCCACAGTAGCTGCTGTAAAGAAAATTAACTCTATTTCAACCAAAATCAGCACATATGTACAGGAACTGTTCCTCACTCTGCTTTGAATAAAATAAGAAAGTGGTTCTCTGAAATTAATGATTCTACGTGTGGTTTTCACAAGCCAGCTTTTAATTCCAGGTATATTGCAATGATATTTAAGCAAATATTTATTGGAAAATAAACACGAAACACACATTGCTTTGTTAGAAGTGAAGCAGAGAGACAGTAGTTGGTTTTCCTGCAATTCCTGTTATTTAAGAGCTTTCCACTTCAGCATGAATTGTGGTCCCTTTGCTTTTGGCAAGAGCTAGAAAATATGTTGGTAAAGATTTTCAATTCTCTTTTAGGTGAAGAACAGTAGTAGAGGAAGGCAGGAGACATGCCATAAAGAACTGTAAATTTTACTTTAAATCCCAGCCAAATTAATATTATGGGACATAACACACCTCCTAAATAAAAATAATAAAAAAAATACTATTGACATTAAAATAAGACTTCCCACTATCATCAACTTCAAGATCAAATTAATCCTTTAAAGCTAATAGAGGCAACCCTCTTTTTTAAACTTCTCCTTAACAATTGCAGCAGCTTCAATTCTGTTAAATCCAAATCTCATTTTATTCATGCATGCATAGAATGAGGCCAAATACTTGGAGACAAGAGTTCCCAGGGAATAAGTGATCCAATGAACCATCTGTACATACATCATGTCTAATCAGACAGAGTGAGGTAGGAAAATTAAAAAAATTAGTGATCGTAGTAAAATCTTGATGTTTGGGTATCTTTTTTATTCCATGGTTTTTCAGTGAAATTTACTGAATTATATAAGCCAGTGAAAAGAAGCATGCACTTAAATTACTTGGATAATTTCCCTCTCTGCTGTTCTCTGAAGCCATCTGCTTCTCTGCACTGATATAGTACACTCAAAGTCTATGGAACACAAGTGGGCAATAAGACACACAAATATTTCCAAAATTATCAAAACAGTAGTTGAAAAGTATTTTTTAAGTGATTAAAGAGGAAATTCAAAGTATTGAGAAATAGTAGCAAAAGAGCCTCAACCATGACTTCTCCGCTTCCTTCCATCTTAGAGTCAGTGTAACTGACACTAAAAATTACTTGGAAAATCTATGGTCATGCAAGATTGACTCTTCAAGTAAACTGAGGATTGTAGGGATCTTTTTGCACCTTAGCAGCCTTTATTCCTGTGTATATATATGAGTTTAAATGCAAGCCAAGCATGTATTATTGAATAGATAAAATTATCAAGGGAAGAGAGTGAAGGAGTGGAAGAGTCTAAGAGAAGGATATGACAAACATCAGAGAATAAGTTTCTGGTTAAGATTCCGCAGCAGAAATTCAGAATGCTTTGCATATTATGTGCATTTTGGAGTTCAAGAAAGAAATGTTCTTAAAAAAAAAATCTCTTTTTAAGTAGTATTAAATTGGAGGACCTCAGGAGAATAGAAATGAGCAGCTGCTAGACCTCTCTCTTGGGTAAGCCAGCTCTCCTGCCTCCTGTTACATGCTTCATCAGATAGGTAGGCAGAAATAGGGGAGCTTTGTGCTATTTCTTATCTTTTTAAGCCTGTCATAAATTTGTATTGTGGATACACACTAGAGAAAAACAAAAAATTTGGAAAACATTTGTTTGAGAAAGTCCAGGTTTAGCATTGACCAGAGAGCTTGAGGTCACACTATGATAAACAACCTGAATATTGTTCCTTGTCCAAAATCTGTGTTTCTTAAAAATGTATGTTTCTCAAATATTCAGAAATTCATGACTCACCATTGCTTCAAGAGTAGTTACACTAAGAGCTGCATCACATAAATAGTCTGTGTTTGGATGAAACAATATTTTTTGAGAGTACTCCTGTTGTGAAAACCTCTTAAGAGTCTTCACTCAAAATCAAGTCTTTGGTCCTGAAACAGAACCATTTTAGTCAGTGGGGTTTCATCAGTGCAGCTCAGAATAGATTTTGCCCATTAGCATGTTTAAAACATTTGCTCTCTGCCAGAGTGCTACTTTAATTCACTTTTCTGAATAAACTTCAATTTCAGCACTCAAAATCAATTTAATATTGTGGGCAAATGAAATTATTTCAATCCTAATATGAAGAAGCTGAAAGAGCTAAGTAATTGCAGATGAAATATAACTAAATGAGGATGTTATTTATTTTTGGAACTTCCAAATGTGTGCAACCAGTTTGTAATAGAGCATATGGCCCCTTCTTGGCCTTTGGGGATTTAAAGCTAGCTCTGCTTTGGCTGGAAATCAGCTAAAGAACACCAGTTCTAGCTGAAGAATGACATGGGATCCATCCCATAGGAGCAGAGGAAGAAGAAACAGGCTTGCTTTAGCCATCTTTATGAGCATTTAAACGATGAAGTAGAATTTTTGGCCTACCTAGTGAAATGGATTTTTTTTTCTGATACCAGAATTAGCTGGAGACTTAGTCCAGGAGTTGATTTGGATGGAAGATTAAAGCTTTATTTGATTATCTGGATGGTCCTATTTACTCTACTGAAAACCAAATCAGTCTGGGAGACAACTGAGTGGTTAAAGCTGATATTTGCATGGAAGTAGGTGAGATCAAGCTACTGTGTTCAATGGGAAAGATAGAAAATGTTACTGTCTAGAATGAATGTAAGAACTAATAGAGATGCTATAAAACAGCATGACAAGCAGCAATAGGGACAGGCAGAGACTACAGTGGTGTGATTAGATCATGACTTCTAAAAACCACTTAAAATCAAACAACTGAAATTCCTTTGAAAGGAGATACAAGTTCTCATACTCAGTCTCCTGATGCTTCATCTAATTCAGACTTCACCTGAGACTTCAGACAGAAGTTACTTTACTTAATCTGGGTTTTGCAACAGGTAAAGAAGGTAAAAAAATTCCTAAGCAAGTTATGTCTGTGCGTGCCACAAAATAGAACTGAAGATTGATTATGATGTGAAGCAACTCCTGGAAGCAATCAGGTAATTTATCGAATAGTCTGTGTTTGCCATCTAGTGGTACAAAGTAAACATTTTTGTTCTGATGCATGAGAGCAGACATGACCGCTGAAATCCTGCTCAGAAGCAGACCTCTCCTACCCAGAAACATGCCTGCTCTCAGGCAGATGGCGGTGACAGCTATATAACTGCCTTTTTAGGAATCAGGAGCTGAAATTTTTCAGCCCTTGATCCATCAGATTCAGGACTAGATTATCTGTCACTCCCTTTTAGTATTCTGGTTATTGTTCCAGTCTTTCGATTTTATGGGTGCAAATTCTAACAATGTTCAGGCACCCAACTTCTCACTGCTTTCTGTGAGAATTCAATCAACTAAATATCACAGGGATTTGAGATTATATTCTAGCATGCTTATAAACCCCTCCCCAAATGCCCTCCAGATTTCTAGAGGCTTCAGCTTTGCTTTACAGCATCCCTGTTTGAAGACACGCGATTATCTTCCCACCAGGAGACTGATATACAAAGAAATTAGTAGCTCATAAAAAGTTGTATAGAGAATATACACCATTCTGGCACTGGAACATGTATACCTGAACATAAGTTTTAAGACTAGTTTTTTTCTCTTAAAACATTTCAAGAATATTTGAATAAAGAATTAAGAAAAAAATTAACTTTATTTATCAGTTATGGCATATAGTAAATACAAGACAATTAATAGAAATATATTTTATCAGAAAAAGTTATATACAGCACGATATCTAATCATACATGTTACTTAGCTGGATTTCTTGCTATGTAGTTAAGGAAATAATAATAATAATTTATTGATTTTTATCAGTATTCAGGAAGTCTAAACTAATTCCCACATCCCAGTTACATAGCAAATGTTTTCAGGTTTTACTATAAAAAACAAAACTAGGAATTAAGAATTGGAGTTTTTCTAGTGTCTCTGTGACTCAGGAGCATCACTCAGTTCATCTGTTCCTGAGATTTTCCCTCCTAAGTCATACAGAATTTTTTGCAAACCCCTTTCACAAGTAAAAATGAACAAAAACAAAGCTATACAAATCATATAGAGGGCAAATCCCAGATGACTAAAACAAAGATTAATGAGATCAAGTTAACTTTATTATGTAGTGTTAATCATATTAACACTAATATGATTCTGAAAATGTACCTACACAATAACACCACATACATAACAAAATATGTGGAAGAAAAATAAAAACAATTACATGCAATTAGCTATGGTCCCTTCTTTTAAAAAAAAATTGAATCTTCTATTTATTGAGCAGCTGCTACATTCATTCATTCATTCATCCACTCCTTCAACTGTTATTTATTTAATTAATTATTCAATCAATTGTGCACTGAGGGACCGTGTATGATCTATGTTTTACAATTGACCTCAAAGAGCGAGGCAGCTGAATGCATCCGATAGAAAATGGAAAAAGGCATCGCAAGGTTCACAACAATTATCCAGGGTTCAAAGCCAAAAACTATTTCTTCCAGTCCATTGTCATATTCCGGGCGGCACCCGAATGCCGGGGGTATCCACAGCTGCAAGGAAAGAACGCGAGGCCAATATTAATCACCAGCAATACAAGTCAATAGCCCTTAATGACTGTGACTCCACCATACTGCAAATTGGTTTCAGAAGTCCATAAGAAAACACTCCCTGTTGCTACTGGGGCACACTGGTGGAAGAGGGTTCCAGCTTCCCCTGCTGCTGGTGTTTTTGGACTGTGACTGAAATGAGCCTAGGCTCCCATATTCCACATTTAAATAAACTTTGTTCCCACAAAGGCATATTCACTTCTTCCAGAAGAAGTAAAATTTACTTCCTACAAACTACAGATCCGTGTAATTTTAATATACTTACGAGACATGAAAGGCTGGGAAGCTTTTGGGTATTGAGTTACATTCAAAATGTCTTACCGAAAGGTTGCAGAGGAACAGAAATGCAGCAATGTTCTTCAGAATTCTCCTCTTGCTGTTAGTAACTGAGTTTCTACTGTAAAATGAGAAATCTGAGGCTGAATGCATGACGGAAGTACTGTCCTGGCTCATTTCTTCTTTGGCAACACCAGTGCCATCATTATCTCTCCCACAGATGCTACCCTTAAACAGACAGGGCACCTCCCCAGTGTCATGAGTGGCTCTGCCATTGTAAATCTCTTTGTACAAGGGGGTAAGGGACAAAGTGCTCCCCCGAGATATAGTCACTATTCGGAGAGTTTTAATGTCGTCATTAACCTTTTCCTGCTCACGGTGTATGGATTCAATGATAAAGAGGTTCTGAATATATTTCTCAATGATAACCAGAACAGAGTAGGGCAAGTTATACCAGGTGTATTTTGGATGAGCTTGGGCACAGATAATGGCGAGGATCGAGCCCCAGGAGAGCAGCCAGGACCCTGCAGCTGTGCCCACCAGCAGTTCTGCATCAAGTTTTCGAGCAGGATTCTTTGAATTATCCAGCGATCTGTCTTCCAGTCTGTAGATGAGAAGGGCAACAATTCCAGCTGTACACATGAGAGCCAGCACAAAGATAGCATGCAAGTAAAACATAGTAAGTGCTAACTCGCTTTTGATTTTCGAACCTCCGATCTGAATTAAATACACAACAACTATGGCTATTGTGCTGGTTAACACGATTAGTCCAAAGATCATTCCAACAGTTATGCCGTGGAATTTGAATGGAGTTTTGTTTTGCTGGTGGTGCTCAACTTTGCGGCCAATGTTTTTCCACAGGACATAGAGCATTGTGGATGCCAGGATGTGGTACTCTATATTAAAGGGATATAGGTAATATATTCCTTGAGAAAATATAGAGCAGAGAGTCGTTGTTGTGCAATTGCATTGAGGTGCATGATCATCTAGAACTAAAGGAGAAGGAGAGATTAGTTATGTGCATGATAAAGATTTCTTGTTTAAAGTGAATAAATAAAACATAAATTTAATAATAAAACACAAAAGATAAGATTTCAGTCAAACAACACCCAGTTACCCACCTAAGAAAAGACCTCAACTTTCAAGTTATTAACCTAACAAAGCTTTTGCTGCTTCACTAAAATATGATCTCCAACTTCACTGCTCACTCACTGAACAATAATCACATCATGAACAAATGTTGCACCGAAGTGTACAAAACTTCAGCAGGTTCTTAGTAAAATTACTTTTTTTATAACATGAAAATCCAGATGCCAAGGGCTTTGAGTCCTCAGCCCTTCAGCAGAGAAGATTTTATGGAAGTTCAGGGATTGTGGATCAGATCAAGAACAAGCTTAACAAGGAAAGGGCTGTTATACTCTCATTTTTATCAGTTATTTACACTAGTGTAGTATCCAATAGCAAAACCACTTCATTAAAAAGTCATTTATGTTTAAGAAAGAGGTAAAGTAAACCACAGATACTTTGACTCAATGTCTCAGAATAGTTTTAAAGTAAAAACCAAACCAAAACAACAAACAAAACCACAAAAAAACCACCACCAAAAATCAATCTCCTCCTTTTGAGAGGAACCTATGAAATCATGACATCTCTGCTGTGAGTTACCTGCAATGTAAGCTTGCAAGGCATCTCAATGAACAACTGCTCATATTTGTAAAACAAATATATTTAATGTGCATATATAACCTAAGCAGATAATGTCAGAAATCAGAAGTTTCCACAGAGGTGGGAAAAAAAGACACCTATTTTCAATGCATCTGTTTATAAATATATAACCACACATGCTTAAGAGCACATTTTTAGGTGTGGATCTTACATTTGTGCCTGACAGTTTTTCTTTTGTCTTCTGCAATTTCAAGACAGAAGAGAAGAGGAGAAAGTTGGTATTATTTTGTCTCAAATACACATTGTTAAAGAGATGGAAAAAATTGCTTTTGCAGTGGATTGTATATTAATGCCAATCTTGTCTTGTGGATCACTACTTCGCTCCTCATTTTTCAGATGCTATTTCTGACTGTTCAGAGTTCTGTAAAAATTCTGGCAGCAGCATAATAGGGAATAATACAAGGAAACTGCTTTTATATAACAAGTAAAAATATCAAGAAAAGCCATCAACTTCTGATATGCCTGTTGTCTGCTCATGCTCCATGATTACAAAATCTCTGGATTATCAATTGAGCTACCTGACTGTCAAGGGAAACTAGATTGTTTCCATAGATACATATAAAGGGTAATAATTGCCAACAGATGTAAATGATGGTCATAATTTTAGACACAGTTATAGTGAAATAATATTTTATGGATTTTAAAATCGTTTTCACTTATACGTGAACTTTGGCAGGAATTATTAAAAAAGCCTAAAATTTTTCAATTTATAAAAAATATAAACAGGCAAAAAAGAAATTAGATCAGGATTTGGCCTTATACAGGCAAAATGAGGTTTTAGTATATAAGCACTTTTGAATCCATTGGGTAGAAAACAATAAATTCTTGTTTTTAAAAACTGTCTGCCTTTTCCTTTGTGAATACAATCAAAGTTTATCATCTGCACTGATAAATTTTCATGGGAAGAAAATTGTTTATAGCTGCTTAGAACTGTTATTTCCTCTTAAAGGTAAGCACTCCTAATTTCCTCATGCTTCACTGAAGTTTGAAAGCAAAAAGTATCTCCAGAATTTACCATAGAATGGCCTGGGTTGGAAGGGACCTTCAAGGTCATCTAGTTTCAACCTCCTGCCGTTGGGAGGGACACCTTCCCCTACAGCTCCATGCAGCCTGACCTTGAACACTTCCAGGGATGGAGCATCCACAGCTTCTCTGAGCAACACATGCCAGTGCCTCACCAGACTCATAGTGAGGATTTTTTAATTCATATCTTCCTTATACTAAATGTTTGCTGACTACAACTTGCACTGTCTTACCAATGGAGAAAATTATTCATTATAAAAAAAGAACACCCAAAGCAAAATCCTTGTCTTGTAAAGCAGTACTTATGGATAACCCCTATTCCTCTGAGCCACCCCACTGAACCCCGCAGGACCACAGATCATATGTACCCACTCTTCTGGGAAGGATTTACAGGGTTATCCATGCTTGTTTTTCTCTGAATAACTTAGTAAATAGTAAAGTCTCATTTTAGAACTTCTGTGTCCAATTTACTTCTGGGACTTTCTAATAAAGGGGTTCTTCAGTGATGTTATTCCTCAAAAGAAATTTTTTCAAAAATCTGTATGTTTGGAACTTAGAAGAAAACAACAGCCTTGATCACATATATGCTAATGATCATGTAACATTTTAGTTATGATCTGAACTGACTATATATCAGTGCACTACCATGTGCTCCAGAATGACTATGCTGACATAACCATAAATGACCCAGCTCCATCCTACAGTGACACAGTATTTTGTATGAGTGTGTTAGAGCAGGAATTCCAAAATGTACCAAACCTTTCACTTACCTACAGTTATGTTCCCAAAACCAAGCGTGATTAATCTTTCCTTGTGTTCATTCAATTGATGTTTTGACTCTGTTAAGACTCCATTTGTCCACAGGAGCAAATTTGTGAACACAGAATGGATAACCCCAAACCTACAAAATAAAGTAATTATTGAAGGAATCTGCACAGACTGTACCTCCATATATTTCAGATGAAATGGATTAACTGTCTGCAGACAAGCTACATGGCACTGTTTATTTGGTGGTGCATGGGAAAAAAAACCAATCATCATCGATCTCTAAAGATGTTCTGTAGTGGAGCATTCTGAATATTAGACCTCCAGAATTTTATAGAAATGCAATGGCTTAGTGTATTAAACTATTAATAGGATGTTGTTACTATTTGTTATACTCTCTCTTTGGGCTGAACAAGCTTCATATTAATGACAGTGATTGAACAGTCTTAACAAGATTGATTGTTTTGCGAACTGTATTTCACAGCCTTCTACTGTGCTCCTTCATATTCACTGTATCTAGTCTTTCTTTGCAGAGACTGCTGCCTTCTCTAACTTCTAGTTCAGGTCTTTTTGTCTCCTGGAGAGAGCTGAAGCCAACAGAGGGCTTTTTCGATTCAAAGTACTGGTACAATGAGGGTAGGTCTCAAGGCATTTTTGACACTCCTGGTCTCTGACAGGCCATTTCAGACTTGGTGAAACAGAATGGCATTGGAGAAAGAAGTGCATTAATGGTTCTGAACTTCCTAATAAAATCCAGAAAACAACTGTTTTCCATTGCCAAGCACTCCCTTTTTTTGTAGAAGATCATAGTATCTCTTCCTCAGGCACAGTCCTTTCTGCCAGGCATTCTCCTGTACCTGAAGCTGTGCATGTCCCTTCACCAAGAAACAATTCTTTCTCACTGCACTGTTCTCAGTGATAAACCTGCAGTTAGGGATTTTTAAAATCTACTTATAAACAGAGCTGATATCACCAGCTGACACTGCAAAGCCTTCTGTGATCACTTCTCCTCATAGCAGCCTTCCAGTACCTAAAGGGGGCTTATGTAAAAGATGATGGCAGACTTTTTAGTAGGGATAAGGAGTTTTAAACTAAACCAGGGTAGATTCAGGTGAAACGCTGGAACAGGTTGCCCAGAGAGGTGGTAGATGCCCCATTCCTGGAAGCATTCAAGGCCAGGTTGGACAGAGCTCTGAGAAAACTGATCTATCTGGAGATGTCCCTGCTTCTTGCAGGGTGGTTGGATTAGATTACCTTTAAAGGCTCCTTCCAACCCAACCCATTCTATGTGTCTAAGATCTAGTTCTAAAAAGGTACTTTCCATAAAAATCAATATAAAATATCCCAGATACATTGCACTGACTGCAGGTTGCTGATGCAGTTTCCCTTTCAGTAGCTAAATAAAGAAAACATGATATAGTGCGTAGTCCCAAAACATATGCATGACCTCTCCTTCAAAAAAAAGTAAATTACACTTTGGTATCATAAATTGCCATTTCCCTCTCTCGTGAGAAAAACACATCTATTCTGTGATTATTGTATATTAAAAAATATAAGTATAGTATATATATAAGTATAATAAGCGTAAATGGAGTTACTTTCTATTCAACTATTCTATTTCTTTCTACTTAATACAATCGAGAAGAGAATCAACCTCTGTATATTTTCACTGTCCCTAATACAGTAAAAATGTAGGTGTTAAAATCCTGTACAGACCCACACCTATTAACGTGCCAGATGAAGATCAGATACACTTTACCTTTCAAGCGTTTTGAAAGACTGGATAACATCCTTCGCATGACACCACAGAAAGTAAACCTAAATGAAAGGAATATGGAGGAATATTATTACGCTAATGAGCACGTGTGACACTGAGAAAGGAAAGTGCATCTGTAGACAGAAACATTCATATTTAAAATCTCTGATGGTTTAAACTGACACAGCTCCATCTCCATGCATGTGAAAGAGCTCATGATTTCCTGTGACATTCTCCCACAGCCTGAGGTTTCTTGTATGCAAAATCAGTGGCTTAACAGTAGAAAGTCTCAGTGTCACTCACAAAAACATATTTTGCTTCTGTATCTGGAGAGGTTTTTATTTCAATGACAAAGGAAATAAAGCTACCAGCTGCAGATAGCAGTATGATTACTGTAGGGCGTTGTCATGCTAAGTTTGAATAATTTATTAAATATATTAATTTCTATGGACAGAGATAGGTGAAAGGATGCCAGACTTGACTATTAAAACAGCAGACACTCAGGAAGCAAGAGAAAAGCTTGTGCTGTCAGCCTGAGAGACAACACCATTAAGAACGCAGCATTAAGAATAATGGTAGTGCAGAAAACTGAACTGGAGAATAAAAGAGATAACAATAATGAGTTAGCAAGTCAAGGGGAAAGAGGAATAAAATTAAGACTCTTTGTTTGTGGGAACATAGTAGAGACCTCAAAAAGGGATTGCTGCTGATACAAAACTGGTTCCAAGTGGTGATAGGTTCAAGGAGAACTATACCAATATTCCTCAGGGATGTTAGTGTGAAACTGGGAGTCCTGTTTGCTCTCAGTAGTTCCTAGGATACTGAACTCTACAGTAGGTTAACTATCCAGAGAGAAAGAGTCCAAAGATTTCTCTTAGAAACCTACCTAGTTTAGTGTTTCAGAAATGGTCTGAAAAGTAAAAAGAACTTTAGGTGCTTCTCTAGCAATTGGAGTAACTGGAAGTCCATTTTACCACAGCTCCCATAAATGTGCCTTCATAGCTGCTGTTATCTGAAGCATTCAATGTCTAATTTTGGAAAAAACTAGGCAAATGCAGTTCCCTATGGCTCACCTATGGTACCCAACAACAACATTAATTCCTGTAATGAAGCATTTATCAGTAAGAGGTGTGGCCACTGTAAAATACCAGATGTACAGAGTACAAAATTTCATGCAGGTTTCAAGTAAAATGAAATTGAAATTACCTTAGTCTCTAATGCCACACTCAAGTTCCCATTCTGGGATTGATGCAGTAAAATCTGACAGCAGATCTGAAATCATTTTTCAAAACTTAAAAAAAAAAGTAAGTTTTGAAGATCTGTTCGGACAAAAGAAAGTGGGACGGAATAGGAAAAGTCAGTAAAGAAATAGCATAAAATCCAATTTTTGGTCACAGGATACTCATTTCCTCAAAGGAACTCCTGCCTGTGAAAGAGGATAACACACACCCTGTCTTTGAAGGGCAAGTACGTGTTAGTTCATACACATGTGCAGTAAGTATATATTTAATGGCATATATCACGATGCCTCAGAGTGAAATATGACAGAATCTGACATATACTCTAGAGAAAATAAATCCTTTGGTTTTTAGATGACACATATTAGGGATGTTCCCCGATGCAATTTCATCCTGTTTCAAAGACATGGGGTATGTCTTAGGTTAGAGTTATCTGGTAAATTAGTTTTTAATTTTCTCTTTGATCGCTCAGGTTAACATTCAAGCTTTCATTGTTCTAAGCTTTGTAGATGATAAATTCAACAACACTGGGTGATGTAACATTTAAATTAGCACTCTTGTTCCCTTTGTTCAGCATTGTTATACACTGTTCTTCCATATTCCAGTTCATGGTGACTGGAAACCTTGTCAGCTCAGGATGACTGGATGCAAGGAAGAACGCTGCAGGGAGGTCAACAGGGCAAAATGGCTTAATTGCATTGGTTTATTTTTCAAATGTAAAGCAAAGAGGTTGCAAGACCAGGAGAGTGCATATTACAAGAATGTGAAATTAAGATTATTTCAACCAAATGAGGATTTCACCCCCAGAGAAAAACATTGTAAAGGTCAGGGCTACGACTTAAATGTCAATGCCTCTT
>VYXB01002620.1:415575-443141 GCA_013397135.1 Pachyramphus minor | reverse complement strand
TTTTTTTTTTTTTTTTGTACAGGAAACAGGAAAATGTAGGTTGTTCAAAAGCTCATTTACATGCAAGCACAACTGCTAGAAAAATCTTTCTTTTCTTTCTGAATGACTAAGTCATCTTGGAAAGTGCATACAAGTACCTGGCTATAACTATCTCAGTTGAATGGCTTTTTCTTTCCTTCTTTCCTACAAATCTGCTGACAGGGGCTCAGACAAATGAATATGAGAAACAATCAGCTATGGAGTGCCACCATACACTGTGGGGCCAAAGCCTTACAACAAGCAAGCAGTTGGAATATTTTACAGGAGCCACTGACTGCTTGCTACTGTGCAGCCACTGATAAGCATAACAAAATGTTTCTAGAAGGAATATCTGTGTTCATTTGTTATAGGAAAGTTGTGCAAGTGTTTTTGAACCAGCTAGAAAGGGTTTTGTCCCTTTGACTTATCAGGCTTCACTCTTAACCGCAATGGGACATTAGGATAGATAGACTGAACTGTGTGACTTGTGTGACAAGTCCTACAAATAGAAGCAAGGGAATTGGCTTTAGCCAAGGTACTCATTTCAGCCTGAAAATTGTGAAAGTTACATATGTAACTCTAATTTAAAATAAGATGTAACTTCAACTATTAGGAGGAGAGCATTTTTCGATTATTCCTTTTTCAAACCCATATGAGTTTTATGGCTGAGCAATTCCAGGTTGCAAAGGATTTTACACATACCCAATACATGCACAAGCATTTAGTCCTCAAAAGTGTCCTGTGATATGCTTAGAAATTAAATTAGTGTAAAATCCACTGATAACAAAGTAAAATATAATTTTTGAGAAGGAATGGAGTTGTAATATAAAACTGCAACCAGTGATTTTTACCTGTAAGATGGTGTGGATGGCATGTGTAACAGGAAAAATGCCTTCAGTTGGTGATAAACAGTTTGAAAAATCAATATAATATCCAATTTTAAAAGAGTCCAGAATTAAAGTAATCACTGCAAATAAAGTAATCCCACCTAGAAATGAAAAAGATAAAAGAAAATGTCAATGTATAATTATAGTGTCTAGAGACAATTTGTACAATACACTAAAATCTGTTTAGGGAAATAAAAGTCAATCAATATCTGTGTTCTTGTTTAGTAGAATAAAAGTAGATCAATGATCATGAAGTTAATTGACTCCATGTAATAAGTGCCTTTAATTTGCGAAAGCCTCTGCCCAATATATTATGAAAGCACATCACAGTACACACCCTGCATATCCAGGACCTGGAGATACTCAGAACCTTTCAGGTGACTCCCAGCCCCAAGCAGGATCAGCCTCTCATGTGCAGCTGCCATACAGGGCATGAATTAATGCTCTAGACAGCCACACAGCAAACTGTACAGTTCTGAGGAGCTGAACAATCACCTTACAGTCTCCAAGCCCAAAAGCTCGACAGTGGGAAGTAACACAATCACTTGGTGTGCCCTCCCCATGGCTCAGGGGTTACACTTTAACTTAGAGATCACAACTACAATGAGCTGTGTGGTTCGTTCTCCTAGGAAGGAACTAAAGATTTAATTTCAGTATCTATATTTCACACACACAAAAATGCCCTAATATATTTCTCTAACTATGGATTTTATATCCTAAAGAACTTTAAAATACATTTCCCATTGTTTAATTATTGATAGGGTTTTTTTATTATGGGTTTGTAGCTGTATGACTAAGCACAACTGGCAATAAGGTTACTGCCCCAAACTCTAAAGCCTTCATTTACTGGGCTTTGGTTTGTTTTCAAGAGGAGGGACCAAGGGGTTGTGGTTGTTTTTTTTTCTTTAGGCTTTTACTCAAACTGTCACTGAATTTAATTTGGGCCTATTTTAATGAAGACTAGATAAAAATTTATCATGGACCTTAACTAGACCTTATGATACATATCTCCAACAGTATCTTAATCTTTCTTTATTCCCCACAGAGTAAATAACATCACTAGTGTTGACTTTGATGAATATTTACCTTTTAGAGGGGGCCTCAACCTAATTTCCATATAAGCACCACATGTTCCACTTGACTTGTGGTAATAAAATAGTAGCATTAATTAATTTATTTATTTAATGAATATGAATATTTAATGAATTTATTTAATGAATAATACCTTTATTCTTAAAATTGCATTGATAAAATTAAATAGAAATTATAAAAATAGTGTAATTTTATTATTGATACTTTAAAATTAAGCAAAAATGGACTTCAAAACCGTTTTTAATTGCAATGGTATGAATTTCAGGAGGATTCTGTGTTTCTGTTTTACAATCTCTCTATAATAAAAAAGCGCCAAATTACTGATTGAGTGTAATTTCTACCAAGAGATAAAAACTTTTGCTTTAATATTGCAAAATCTAAAACCTCAGCTCTGCACTTCATGCATGTGTCCAATCTCATGTAGTTTCTTACATTATGCTTCTTACATCAGCTAATTTGTATTCTAACACATGTAGCAGGACTGGAGGCTACATGTGCCATTATCATTATGTATGAAAGTACATAACACCACAATACACAAAATTCTATGGTAGTCCTGAGATCAAATGATACATTTTCTTCTTTATCAAAAGAATGTAAATAATTCTAAAATAAATTAGAATCTCTAATTCTTCTGAAATAACTCTACCTGAGATTACTGGACATGCTCTGAGCAAGGTGTTCAGACTAGATGACTTTCAGAAGTCCCTTCCTACCTAAATTATTCTGTGATTGATATGATTCATGGTTTATTTAGAAAGTATGCAAGAAACAGCCTTTTTGTCTGGAATGTGACAATTTGAAATACTTCACGTGTGTTATGATTGTTTCAATAAGAAGGCAAATTTTATCTTCTGAAGCAAAAGATTATCAGTAACTCTACAGTGAATTGCTGTGCATATGTTGACTTTACAGAGTACTTTAGAAAGGTATCCAAGTCCCCAGTCATGACAGTAGTAAGGTAATTTCCCAATGAATTAATGATGCATGTTTAAGCCTTAAGGATCTGTTTCAGTGAAGTAGTAATGTCAGACCAAAGTGGGTGGAAAATGTGTTTTATAATAAAAAAAATTCTGCATCCTTGCTTCCATTATTCATGAGAGTGGCTCAGCAGAAGAGGATCACAAGGGACCTGTTAACTAGAAAAAATGTGAAGAGGGAAGGCAAGGTAAGGCAAGGCAAGAGGCTCAGGTTTAAATTCACAAAATTGAAAAGGAAGCACATTTTAGATTAATGATCTGTCTCCCGCACCATATATGCATCTTTACAAAGATGACCTGTACTGTATTTCAACAAGGTCTATATTTCAGCTGTACAGTCTTAACAGCTTTAACTCAGTGTCCATGAGATCATTGAGAGGGAAACAACAACAATAAAACACAGGAAGTTTCTTTCACATTGAGTATTTTGGTTTATGCCTTCAAATAACTTTTCATGTTTCTTTTATATCCATCAGAGATTTGATGGGCTTCAACCTGTTTCCATTGAAATCAATAGTTTTGCCATTGTCCTCTAGGAATTAGAAGACTATATATAACTCTTTTAATTTTAGATTATTTCATTTATTTAAATGGTATCTAGATATTTCTGGCAATCACTCAGGTGTCCACATTACAAGTGTATACAAAGTGTCCAACATGCTTATTTATGGGTTTCAAAAGAGAATATTTGTACTAGTTTGCTTAGTCAAAAATCAAAGCACAATAGTCATGACCATACATGTGGTATGATATGGGTTTCTGTGTTAATTTTTCCTGGTGGAAACTTCAGTATTATGTACTAATGCTAAATGGATATCAGTAATTGGAAGATAAAAGGAAGATTATTCCACTGTTTTATTATTTCCATTTGAAAGTTTAGGACACATGAAATGATTGCTATTGAGCACTGTTTCTTTAATTTTTTTTTAAATACTCATTGAAACCTGTCTATCTTAAGAGACCAATAATGGGATTTTCAATATTGCTAAATGCTGGCTTGTTTCTTTTTATCAACCATCAAGAAGAACAAAAGACATAATGACACAGTTGTAAAAATACCACTCTCAACTTAAAGCATTGTTCAAATAATTGGCAATTCAATGCAAGTGGTAAAAAGATATAAGTTGAAATCTGCCAAGAACTTTGTAAATTGAGGAGTTGTCAATGCTGTAAACAGAAGCTGTGCTGCTGGAGAAAGTGATAAAACAAAGCCATTTGTGAATCCACTTTATTTTCGTTTTGAGTTCCCTGGCTCACTTGGCTGAACTTCCAAAAAAATGGTCAGAGAGCTTTTCCTGATAGGAGAGTGTACATAGGGGAATAACGTTTGTAATAAGCTAAGGAAAAGGCTTCATAAGACTCCCTGTGATTATTTGGGTCAGGATAACTGTGTTGCATTAAAGATAAATCTCTCCTGGTAACTTTTCCCACATTCAGACTATAGGAGTAACCATGTAAGCAGGAAGACAACCGTGCCCTAGGGTTCACACAGTTGATACCTTGGTGCAAAAAGGCTCAAGGAAACCTTCCTGCAAGCAATTCTGGTAATCTGACCACCTGTCCTTCTAGTGTTGTTAAATATGTACTAGGACTCAGTTATAGGAGGTTTTTGTTAAATTGTTCTTTTTCAACAGTTGTCATAGCAAAATGCTCTAAGTATGCAGCCAGCACCACTTTTACTAAAATGATATTCACAATTTGAAAGGATTCATGAAAATATACTCATTTTATACTGTTTAATACAAGGACATTTTCTCTCACAAGGACAGCAAGGAGATATTCTTCTAAAGCAGCTGATAAAGCTAGTAAAAAATTGCAGAAACCTTTCTGTGGAAAGACTTGATGAAAATGTGTCTGTACTCCTCCATCCCCCTCCCCTCCCTTTTCTTTTTGGACTTTTAGTCTTTCAGTTAAAAGATTTCTATGACAAAACCATTGATAAAGAGGAGAGCAAGGGGTATCTTGGCAGAAGAATTGTCACCTGAGTTTTTCCTTAGCTCAAATAAGTTTTCTTTTCCCAACAGAGGATAAAGGAGTTGTGCAGACTTGTTGTAACTACAAGAAACTCCGAAGAATAGGAAAAGTGTAGGTTGTTCCCTAAGGGCGAATCTGTTGAATTGCAGCCTAGACATCCAAGAGAAGTCATGGAAGCCGCACCACTTGAGAAGCCAGTACAAAGAGCCATCCTGTGCAGGTAAAAGAAATGGGTAAGGTAACATAGTAGTTCAACCCAGGATCTTATTTCTAAGTTTCTGTGACTCCTTATAACCTGTAGGACAAATGAAATGCTGTGAATGCAGTGCCAAAAGAAAAAGGGCAGGGGATCCTGCTGTACTTACCCATGTTAAGCAGTATTTATTCCATACTTAGGAGGGGAGAGCTACCCTCTGAGTAACAAAAGCATAGCTTGGTCCAAGATAGGATCAAATTAATACTTGCATTAATGAATTTCAGAACGTTGTAAGTCACATAAGCTAATAAATGAAAAATGCCTGAGAGATGAATATGGCCTTGGAAAACAGCAAATAAACAAAAGGAACAATTCAACAGCTGGTATGTGAACTCCATACCTTTTAGGAAAGAGTCTACAGACCATGTCTGTATGTCAGATTTTTTAAAAAATAGATTTTCTGTGAACAATTCATACATAATTGTTAGCAGTTGCAAAGAAAATAAAAGACACACAAACACTGACATTAAGAGTAAACTACATTTCCACAGCACAACCTCACATTTCAAAATAATCAGGTGTTAGATGTTCTTGGAATTTTAATTTAGATATTTTATTAGCTGCTGTGCTGATTAACTGTTGTCTCATCGCTATCAGGTAGGAAATATTTCTTAGAAAACTGTCTTGCAGCATTCCACTTAAAATACTTACTTTGCAATCTATCATTTACAGTGCTGAGACTGGAAAAGAAGAGGAGGTTGGTAAAACTGGGCTTGCCTGTTACTCTACACAGCCCTGATGTAGGTTGTTTCTTTTTCTTGGTACCCAGAAACAGCATTCCTGTCACTACAACTCTGTAATATACTCCCCAAGTACCTTCTCTGAACATACCTTTATATCCTTACTGCAGTACTCACCTAACTCTGCAGATAAGGGCCATCACATCCCACCACTACCATTGCAAACTTGTATACTTTTCCTACAAGGTAATGCTCATTCATTGCTTAACTGCTTTATATACTGATCTACAAATTGATCTGGTCAGGCATTTTGTCCTTTTCTGTCTAGCTCCAGATGTTTCTAAAGCATCACTGTACACATATGAACGGGAATCTCTGAAATACATTGGTATAGAGAGCACTTGAAGACCCTTCTGATTGGTACTACCTTAAAGTAAGTTGCATTATATCTTCTGGAAAAGGTGGTGATTCCTCCAAAAGAGCAGCAAGACACCAAAAAAATTGCCTCTTCCAGTAGCTATATTTTATTTTTCAAGTGTTGCCAAACCAGCTAAGGGAAGCCCTAAGGGAAAGGCTTCTAAGGGAAGCGTGCTAAGGGAAAAAAGGCACCGAAGCTTTCAGCACTGTAAACAGTTAGGTTGGAAAGTGAGGATGTTTAACAAACAGCTTTCCCATACAATCTCCTAGTATGTTCAGCTTATGCATATATTTGCTTTAGAGTGCACTGCATGTGCGCTCAGTTCATGAATAGCAGGATGCCTCCTGGTAGGGATGGAGAGGGTAACAAAGAAGTAGCAGACACAGGTGATGGCACAGATGTCCCGTGTGCGGTGCCACCCTTTGTGCCGCCGGCCGGTACTTACACTTCAGCCAGCGGGCTCCGGCGTGTGTGTCCTTGTCCCGGATCAGCCTCCTCTGCGTGCAGCTCCTGCAGAGGTACCACAGCATCCACAGCAGCTGGATGAGCATGAGCGTGATGAGGTAGGAGAGTAGGTGGCTCTTGCTGATGCCCACGGCGTGCACAGCCCAGGCGAAGGTGAGCAGCAGCCCGGCCAGGAAGAGGTTGATGCCGTACTGGCTGCTGAGGATCTCGGCGTTTTTCTGCGGGTAGCTGCCGCCCACCGCGGGGGAACCGGCGGCTTTCTCCATCTCCCACGCCGCTGGCCAGGTGCTGCAAGCAGGAGGCTCCGCTTCCCGCGGGAGCCCCGAGGCTGGCCCGTCCCCCATCCCGGCCGGGGGCGGAGCGGGTCTGCGGCCCTGGCCGTGCCTGCCCGAGGGCGAGGGCCGCCGGGGGTCCCTTGCAGGGGCGAGCTCCAGGTTCCCGTTGGGAAGGGAGGCCGCCGGGAGGGATGCTGAGGTGTTTGCAGGACAGCGTTGCCTGAGACTCAAACAACAGCTGGGATCGAGACCAGGGGAAGGGAGAAGGCGAGTCCGGAGGCGGGAGGTCATGTGCCTCGTGAAGGGATAGGTGAGCCCTGCCCGGCTGGCTTTGGTGAGAGATATGGGGCTTCCATCCGTGTTGACAGAGACCTGTGCAGCGTAACAAGTTCCCTATACAAGGTGGTGGGAAAGACAGCGAGTGTTGAACAAAACCCTCTGACCATTAGCAGCTGTGACTGGAAAGCTGCTGAACAGCCAACGTGTGGAAGGAAGACCGCTGGTAGAAAGCAAGGACGGGTGGATGGAACCTGCCCTGCAGCCAACAGCTGGTGATGGAGTTCCTTTGCACGGAGGTGACAACGGGATCACCCACCAGCTTCACGCTCTGGGCCCCACAGGTCACCTTTTGGACAATCAGTACTTTCATCGGCAGTACAGAACCTCTGTTTTCAGGAGTTGTCTAGACCTTTCAAAAGCAGCAATTTGCCTCAATTTTTTAGGAAATCTCACTCTGACAACACAGTATTGCCAGCTGGAGAAGCAACTACTGAGCCCAAAGTAGCAGAAACTTCTGCAGAATTTCATCCACTTCTTATTTATTCATTTTCCCAATATTTATACACCTTTTAAGTATTGACCCTTTTCTACTTAAACTGCCTAGTTCTAACTGTGACCCATGGTCACAAGCTATTTAGGCATGCAAACCTCAAGATTTGGAGCACTAGTTGGTTGCCTGTAGGGGCTGAGAGGAATTTAGCCCAATGTAAACCACTATTTTTTTTAAAATGATATTTTGTTTGCATACAATATGAATTCTCATAACTCTAGGTACTTGGGTACTGAGACATTGCTTGGAGGCCAAATACCAAGATAGACTGGTCTTTGTTCTGGCCAGGCAGGTCTTACATATTTAGTCTGTATCTGTTGGTAGAATATCGATTACCCACAACATTGTTTTTTACAGTGAGTGTCCCACATCCCACATGAAATTAAGCCACTAGTTCAGTTACATTAAAAAAAAATTGGATATATTGAAAATATAGCATTTATTTTCTCCACTTCCTCTGCCAAACCTTAGAGTGTTCTAAGCTTTTTCTCTTTTGAAGCCAGAAATTATTAAAGAGGGTTTTTTCTTAAATAACAAAGGACACCTTGAACTTACATGTAAATGTCCGGGATTCTCATTCCTCTTAAAGAATAGGGAAGAAAACCAAAATGGCAGAATGAGTGAATTCTGGATAATCACCTGTTTAGGTAAATATAAGGAAGTAGTAGCTAATGTCCTTCATTTGTTTTGCCCTGTTCTCAAGAAACAAGTATTTTAAGACATCTGCAAATTTCCTTTTTGAAGAATGCACTCAACTGGAAGCCCTATGTTTGTGTCTGGTCTGTAACAGCAGTATAAATAAAAAGCATAAATAATCAAACTGTTCAGGCTTCAACAACTTCTAGCTCATAGCTACATCCATCATTCTCATAAGTTTGTGGAAATGCCAAATCCTACTTTTATCTTATGCAATGTAACCTTTAAAGAATAATTAGGGAAGATGCTTCCATTTTAAAGAGCTTCTGTGGGTAACTGTGATGAATAATCTTCACTATTTTACTTCAAGATTATCCAAGAGCATCCCTTGTCACCTGCAAACAAAAGCTCTTTTGTGCTGATACACATCCTCATACTTAAATTAAATTAATGTAAATGGACACAGCAGATACCTATGGTGGTCTGTAGCAAGATGGTACATTCAAGCTTAGGTAGAGGTGGGGATTTTGATGGCCTCGTAGGTTTTTTTCAGATAACTATTAAGACTTCACAGGACTTTTGTACAATGAAATATCTATCCAGGATTTGCAGAAAAAGAGATTGGACTAGTCAGAGAGCAAACAGCTCTCCAAAGATGAACAGAATGGTATTACACCTTCAATAAACACACTGAGGTGTCATGAAAGACAAAGACACTCTGAGTCAAGTACAGTATTTAAAATCTACATGAACATCCATTTTATAGAAAAATGGTGGGATGCACTCAAAGTCTCCAAGAAAGTGGAATTAGACAATTAAACAATTAAGTATTGAACAATAAATGATCACTTTCATACAAAGTTTATTAAGATGTCCAGAAGAATAAATCTGAAAAACCATGTAGCAAATAGTAATTTTAATTCAAGATTACAAGGCAACTTAAAACACTGAGAGCATTTATATAGTTGACAAATAAAATACAGTGATAATTACCATCCCTGAGCAACACTGCATTTTAAATATCATAATAAACAAAGTTACTCAAATGTACCTATGTATGCAGACATAAAATAGTTAAAGTTAATTAAAAGATGGACACCTGAAGATAAGCAACTTGCTCTTTAAAGATGTGAAGCACAACTGGTTTTGGCAAACCCAAACATTTCAAAAAATCAAGCTATTAACTTACTGTACAAACTACTTAAAATAGTGCTGAATATATTTTATTTTGGTTTGACTGATCTTTTAGATCACACACTGACAGCAACATTTTTCCTTAATGGAACAGTAACAGCCAAACACAATGTCTACCTTTTTCATTTAAACTAAACATTTCACATATTTTGTATTCAGCAATGCTATGAATTTGAAAGTCAGAATGAAGAACACAGTATCCTCTGACAGTCCGGACTTCAAGCCACAATCACAAGGTGTAAATTTTAACAAGACACCCAGCTTCTACATTCTCCTATTTTCCAGAAGCTGTGGGTGGGAAAGTATTTAACACAAGGATCTACATAAAGTGGTCTAGCAACTGGATGGTGCCCAGGTCTCCAGATAGCTAAGTATCTCAGTCAACAGGAACAGTCACCTAATAAAAATAAAATGCTATTTTATTTTCCCAGCTGAGTATGACCAACAGCTTTTAAGTTAGTATCAGCCTCTTCACTGCTGAGGAAGGAAAATGGCAACTTCATTAATAGGCACTGCTGAGAATCAAAAGTTAATTTACAGAAATAAAAAATATCTTGAATACTGAAAAATAGTGTCAAATGAAAAATATATCAAAAGAATTTAATTTGTTCTCTGAATTTCTTGTGTACTGTTAATATTGTTCATTATACTGCTGGTTATTCACAACTTGATCATCCACCTTTGGCTGTGGACAAACTGTGTCAGCACAAGTAGAATTTCTTTATTTAATTGATGGCCCTGCCAAATGTCAACCAGCTTTCTAGGCCCCTATCCATACTTTTTTCCAAACACTAGAAGATCTGAATTCAAAAGATTAGGTAAAATTTCCTACATGTTAACACATATAACATTAGAAATTTAATAGATCAAGAAATGCCTCCTATAAGTAACTTTATAAGTACAAACACAGGTTCCAGATAACAGTATTTTAGCTGTCAATTCAAATGGAAAGAATATAGTATTAAAACTCCATAACACTTCAATTAAGTGTCAATTATTTCCAAGTCAAACAACATGATTCGAGCAGGAAGTTGACTGGATGACATCTGAGGCCCCCAGAGATAATAAAGGTCCTTTCCAACACCAACTATTCTATGTTTCTATGACTTATTACCCATCTGCTTAATATTCAAACATAAACAGAAGCTTTACAAAGCAGCAATGAAATGCTTTATGTTACCAAGAGGTCTATTCACTATTCAGTTTCTTTTTCCTGCAGTTATGTCCACTGATTTATAAATCAGGTAGATTAAGAATTACGGTATCAGTTAGAGCAAATGGGCTGCATTAGAAACAATAAAAGTACTGGAATGTAACAAAAGTGACATCCACTTCGCAGGATAACAGTTACTTGAGTCCTTCACATGAAGCTGAAAGAAAAAACAAACACAATTCAATAAAAATGTTGGAAGACTGTATATACACTGCACAAGCTGTATCTTGTACTAACTCTATAAGTTAATGATTTTGCAACACCAAGTAATAACTTAGCCCTAACTATTAGGCAAAGAATTCTTTGGTCTGATATAGAACTTCCCCACATCCTTCCAGTGCCCAGACAGAACATAGCCAATGACAGAACCAATAAACACGATTTGAATAAGTTTGCATCAGTAAGTGACTGAAGCTCTCACAGTAAAGAGATTCTGAATTAAGTATCGTATTTTTCAGAAGCCCATAGCTGTTGTCAGAATATAGCCTAAGTTAATTGCCTCCTGAAAAAGTCAGGTTTCTTGGTATCCAGAAAATAGGAGGAAAAATACAACACTAGTTTCAGTTTGTTTACATAAAAAAAAATAAACTAAAAAATCTGCATTTCACTGTGCCAGCCATTAAAACATTTTTGCCTACAACTCTGACACTACAAGAGGCTGCACTGCACATCCAGCATTGTTATATTCTTCTTACTACACTCACAAAAATGCTGAGGGACTTCCTCACCAAAAAGGATTTGCGATGGCAATCAAAACCAAACAGCTTTTCCACATTCTCTTAAGAACAACAAAGAAGAGTAACGTCCCTGCATGATGTAGACACCTGTGACATCCCTGACCCTATTTACTGAGCTCTCTTTGATGTCTTCCTTAGCTTTTTCCACTTCACATGATTCATTTGATAAATATATCCTAACAAAAGGAACTCATTTTCAATGTAGCAGTTATTGAAAATGAATTTTTCAAGTCAACAAAACAGACCGTTCTGCCTTTGAAAAGTTCTTTTTAGGACTAACAAAGAACTTCTCATATCTGGCAGTTTTCCAGATAAGCAGGTTGATCTGTACTACTCATCACAGCAAATGAAAACAACATACTTAAAAGTAAGACAAAGCTTTTGAACAAAAAGAACACTAGAGAAGGCAGTTGCATATGGATGTTAATAGCTTCTCCCCTTTATTGTCAGGCCAAGCAGCTTTGCTAAGAAGTTTTGCCAGTTCAGGTAAATGCTGCAGGTTTTTAGCCTATATGTTTTCAAATCATCCATTCTCATTAATCACTTCTTTTCACTGTCTAGAAGGAAATCTTAGAGAAGAAGAAAGGATATTTTTCCCCTTTGGATAATTGCATGTTCTCCAGTTACTCTGTATGTCACAAAATGTCAATATTATAGAAGTGTAGACAAAACATAGAGAAGGAATCCTTAAATGGTCTTACAATCCTTAAATGTCTAACAAAGCAGTTCACACAACAAGATAAATGCTTTTGTGTGCTTAAAAAATTCAATTATTTACCTGAAGGGTTTATCCCAGGAGTGACACAAGCATCACAACACCCATAAACTGAATGAAGAGCAACAAAGGTGTCAAAAATGACCAGACAGGCCACAAGGCAACATTGAAACTGGGAATAAAAGTAGGAAATGTTTGGTAAGTTCAGTTGCCATACTACAGAAATACCTGGCATACAAAGAAAATATCAGAAGAGGAAATAAGATTTAATTCCTTAACCTGGAAGAATACTTGCTTCTTTATGAAAACAAAATTAAAACACTATAGGATTACTTATTAAATTGGTATCTTAGTTTACTGTTTACAGAATGACAACTCATCCTAGAACTCCAGTAGCTGCTGCAGGTTTTGCACTGAGCTAGCCCAGTCACTCCCATCAAGGGTAAAGACACCTTTTACTTTCAGAATCTCTGTACCTGAAGCCCCTGAAAATGACCTACTCTCTGATTTTCCATGGGCACATGGCAGCTGAGAAAAGCCTTAATCTGAACTTCCAGCCAGTCAGATTCCAGTTAACTAAAGTGATAGGAGGAAAACCAACTTATTTTACAAATGAATTACAGGAATTATAGGTTTGGCTAATTCTAAACTACAGAGAACCTTTATTTCCTTTAACCTTCCTTTTTTCCCCCACTGTTGCAACAAATACTGACTTTTAGATACAACAGCTAAACGAGAGGAAATGAGCTGTCATANGAAATGTTTGGTAAGTTCAGTTGCTTTTAGATACAACAGCTAAACAAGAGGAAACGAGCTGTCATGCAGAGAGCAAATAATATAATGGCACACACACACATATAATTTTTTTCACTCATATGCACATTTGCTCAATCCTGACTAACATAATCTCATAAATAAAGTATCTGACAACATTTTATGTATGTTTGCTTCTTATAGATTATATGATAATGAAGAAGTCTGACACAAACTGATCAGTTTTCTTCTCAGGTAGGGAATACTCCTTAGTCCTAATTTGTAAACTGCACAAATTGTTGTCAAAGGTGATAAATTTACACTAAGAAAGCTAAGGATTTCAGTTTTCCCACATATTTTCAAGACAGAAAAGATCTAGTACATCTGCAAGCACATTTAATATACAGTTTCAAGTGTTCCAACCCTTGCTTTGCGGATGAAAGTTGAAGCTGGAAGAAATTACGCTACACAGAACTAGTATTGTGACCAATACACGTAGTAGAACTACAGAAATTATAAAATGAATCCATTAACACACAGACTTGCACATGTTTAGCAGAAGTTTGTACAGTGTTTGAACTCACCAAATTGCTGCTGCTATAAAGGTAGCTGTTGTGACAGGTATCAGTGCTGGATACTGTGCATCATAGTCCACAATTCCACAGTACCACTCAAGATACAGGATGCAGTAAAAGGCAACAGATAAACACACGGCCAACAAACAAGTGCCACTGGCAAGCCACCAGCTGCAGGAAGGAAAGCATATTAAACCATATTAGGCAAAGTCACATTGCAGTTGACACGTTAATCTTCACTCTAGTCTAGAAACAGAACAGAAAATATCTGTTAATTACAAGATTCTGGCCTAGAGTTCCTGTAGCTTTTATTTTAAATTACTTCTACAAAACACTTTTTGCCCTTCAAAGCTGTCTAATACACACAGCTGAGTTTAATTTTGCAATGCAACATCCCTTTCATTTTTCCCTCAAGTATCTTGGAAATGCAATGCAACAGATCTTATCAGGGATCTATTATACTACTACACCAAAACTACTTTGTCAGTAACAAAACAAGAGGCTTCACTGCAACTGTGCTTCTCAATGTAAATTTTTGTGCAACAGAAATTTTGTACAAAGCTTTAATGAGATTTCAGTTTGTGAACTCTCAAATTTCATAGACAAGAAGCATCAAGATTTTTCTTTACAGAGAAGAAAACCACAGAGAAATCCAGGACTTCAAACTCAGAATCAAGAAAACACAGGGTATATGATTTGATTATTTAGGAAGACACACTTTTGAGCATCTTTGAGGACATACTTCAAGACTAGGATGGGAAAGACAACTTTTGAGGAAGGTGCACTTGAATAAAATCTTACACTTATTTGAATGTGTATTTAGCAAATAAATATTTTAAAAAGCAAATTCTTATTACTATAGTTACAGTTATAGTTATAGGTTTATTACTAAGTTACAAAGGGTAATCAAGGATCTTCCTAGTCAAGTAACATTTGTTCTGGAACGGTATAGCAAAATATCATACGTTATTTTGATACCTTGGTACTACCAATTGTGAATTTTGCATTGAGAGAGCAGTTGCCAGTCTATATACATAAGCAGTGCAGGAAGACAGGGACTTGACACCCAAAATTTTTATTACATCCTGGATTCACTAGTTTGTTTTCGCAGCCAACTGGATGAAAGGTGTATATAGCCTGGAGAAGCAGCTCCAGAGAACCTCACAGCCCAGAGCAAGGCCCTGTGCAGCTTCCACACAGTGATACAATAATGACAATGGCAACAGGAGTTTTAAAAGCACTTCCAGCTGAAGCTATCTAAAAATATTTGACATAAATCAATCCCATTGAAATTAATTTAATGGAAAATAAATAGACTAGAAACAGAAATTTCTTGAGAGAAATTATTTTACTAATTTTTCATTGACCAAAGAGGTCTAGAGAACTTCTAGAGAAATGGACTTCAGTTTGACATTTAAAGATTAATTTCAGGGGGTTTTTATTAAAATAAAAGCAAAACTCCAACACTTTCAACAAAAGAGGCAGTTATTTCTTGTACTTAAGTGAAAACTTGAAGGTACAGTAATAAAATGCCTGCTATCAGAAAACATTTTGCACGTACATAGATGAAAAAATAATTTTAGCAAAATTTTAAGCACTGTATTTATGTAAAAATTAGTTTAATAATATCAACTTAGGCAGTCATCTGGCTCAACCTGGCTGCTCAAACAAGGTCAGTTACTGCTAGTTGCCCAGTACCACGTCCAGATGGTTTTTGAGTATCTCCTAGGATAGAGACTCCACAGCCTGCCTGGGCAACCTGCACCAGTGCTCAGTCACCCTCACAATAATAAAGTGTTTCCTGATGTCCAGAGGGAACCTCCTCTGTTTAATTTTGTGCCGACTGCCTCTGGTCCTGTCAGTGGCCACACTGAAAAGAGTCTGGCTCTGTCTTCTNTTCAAGTGTTCCAACCCTTGCTTTGCGAATGAAAATTGAAGCTGGAAGAAATTACGCTACATAGAACTAGTATTGTGACCAATACACATAGTAGAACTACAGAAATTATAAAATGAACCCATTAACACACAGACTTGCACATGTTTAGCAGAAGTTTGTACAGTGTTTGAACTCACCAAATTGCTGCTGCTATAAAGGTAGCTGTTGTGACAGGTATCAGTGCTGGATACTGTGCATCATAGTCCACAATTCCACAGTACCACTCAAGATACAGGATGCAGTAAAAGGCAACAGATAAACACACGGCCAACAAACAAGTGCCACTGGCAAGCCACCAGCTGCAGGAAGGAAAGCATATTAAACCATATTAGGCAAAGTCACATTGCAGTTGACATGTTAATCTTCACTCCAGTTTAGAAACAGAACAGACAGTATCTGTTAATTACACAGATTCTGGCCTAGAGTCCCTGTAGTTTTTATTTTAAATTACTTCTACAAAACACTTTTTGCCCTTCAAAGCTGTCTAATACACACAACTGAGTTTAATTTTGCAATGCAACATTCCTTTCATTTTTCCCTCAAGTATCTTGGAAATGCAATGCAACAGATCTTGTCAGGGATCTACTACACTACTACACCAAAACTACTTTGTCAGTAACGAAACAAGAGGCTTCACTGCAACTATGCTTCTCACTATAAATTTTTGTGCAACAGAAATTTTGTACAAAGCTTTAATGAGATTTCAGTTTGTGAACTCTCAAATTTCATAGACAAGAAGCATCAAGATTTTTCTTTACAGAGAAGAAAACCACAGAGAAATCCAGGACTTCAAACTCAGAATCAAGAAAACACAGGGTATATGATTTGATTATTTAGGAAGACACACTTTTGAGCATCTTTGAGGACATACTTCAAGACTAGGATGGGAAAGACAACTTTTGAGGAAGGTGCACTTGAATAAAATCTTACACTTATTTGAATGTGTATTTAGCAAATAAATATTTTAAAAAGCAAATTCTTATTACTATAGTTACAGTTATAGTTATAGGTTTATTACTAAGTTACAAAGGGTAATCAAGGATCTTCCTAGTCAAGTAACATTTGTTCTGGAACGGTATAGCAAAATATCATACGTTATTTTGATACCTTGGTACTACCAATTGTGAATTTTGCATTGAGAGAGCAGTTGCCAGTCTATATACATAAGCAGTGCAGGAAGACAGGGACTTGACACCCAAAATTTTTATTACATCCTGGATTCACTAGTTTGTTTTCGCAGCCAACTGGATGAAAGGTGTATAT
The DNA here is from genome assembly GCA_013397135.1 of Pachyramphus minor. Classification (NCBI taxonomy): domain Eukaryota; kingdom Metazoa; phylum Chordata; class Aves; order Passeriformes; family Tyrannidae; genus Pachyramphus; species Pachyramphus minor. Next base: position 426,245 of record VYXB01002620.1, on the reverse strand, counting down.
AGCCTGGAGAAGCAGCTCCAGAGAACCTCACAGCCCAGAGCAAGGCCCTGTGCAGCTTCCACACAGTGATACAATAATGACAATGGCAACAGGAGTTTTAAAAGCACTTCCAGCTGAAGCTATCTAAAAATATTTGACATAAATCAATCCCATTGAAATTAATTTAATGGAAAATAAATAGACTAGAAACAGAAATTTCTTGAGAAAAATTATTTTACTAATTTTTCACTGACCTACTCAAAGAGGTCTAGAGAACTTCTAGAGAAATGAACTTCAGTTTGACATTTAAAGATTAATTTCAGGGTTTTTTTATTAAAATAAAAGCAAAACTCCAACACTTTCAACAAAAGAGGCAGTTATTTCTTGTACTTAAGTGAAAACTTGAAGGTACAGTAATAAAATGCCTGCTATCAGAAAAAATTTTGCACGTACATAGATGGCTCAGTACTCTACAGAAAAAAAAAATAATTTTAGCAAAATTTTAAGCACTGTATTTATGTAAAAATTAGTTTAATAATATCAACTTAGGTAGTCATCTGGCTCAACCTGGCTGCTCCAACAAGGTCAGTTACTGCTAGTTGCCCAGTACCACGTCCAGATGGTTTTTGAGTATCTCCTAGGATAGAGACTCCACAGCCTGCCTGGGCAACCTGCACCAGTGCTCAGTCACCCTCACAATAATAAAGTGTTTCCTGATGTCCAGAGGGAACCTCCTCTGTTTAATTTTGTGCCGACTGCCTCTGGTCCTGTCAGTGGCCACACTGAAAAGAGTCTGGCTCTGTCTTCTTAGCACCCTCCCCTCAGGTATTTGCATTGACGAGGTGCCTCTGAGCCTCCTCCAAGTTGAACAGTCCCAGCTCTCTCTATTCCTACTGTAGATCTTGTTTATCCAAGATTTAAAATAAAGTGTTCAGATGTAACAAATTGAATATGATTGTAAGATGAAAACACAACTTTCTTTGTAAGAAAAGATACCTTACCTATCCGCTTGCATAGTTTCTTTAACAGTTTTTAAAAAATCAAAGTAGTATGTCACAGCTATTGATGCCAAAATCCAGAACGCAGAATGAATATTGAGTCTGGTAGGAGGCTTCATCTTCTTCTCTACAGCTGTAGACTCTTCTGTAAATAAGAACATAATTATAGCACTAAAGCCAGTCATTAAATGGAATATGATTATAGTTACATAAAATATGATGGTTTATCTTTTTAATTAATTTCTCTTTGGAGATTATTATACTTATTATAATACACTTTGTACTACAAATATTCTAAGAAGCTCTGAGCATTTAGTGAAATAAAACTGACTAAGCAAGGTACCTGTGATAAAAGGATAAAACACTAACAATCAGCACACTATCATATCTGTGTACACTTTCAGGAAACAACTGACTAGATTTTGTATGTGTTGTTTAACTAATTAAAACCTGGTATTATTAAAGTATTTTTATTAATCAAGCATATAGAATGTCAGCTTGGTATTTCCAATTACTATTTTGTTTATACCCTTTTTAATGGATTTTAGTATTTGCAAGTATTTCAGGCATAAATAATTTCCTTGTTCTGAACTGCAGTTGTATGTGTTGTGATTTTCAGATCCAGTTTCAGAAGCTAGTTTGACTCACACTCCACACCGTCAGCAGGTAAAGCAGAACTATCATTGTGCAGAAAAATATCTTCTCTTTTTCCCTTCACCACTATATATTTAGAGAAAGCAAGACAACGGAGCGAGCAGATGAGAAAGCCTTTTTTTTTTTTAATGCACGACAGTAGCCAAGTATTTAGGCACTCAGTATTTATACACACTGACAAAAAAAGGTGTCAGAGGTGCTTTTGATCTCTCATACTCTGAACTTTATGACCAGGAGTAGCCTGGTGCCTCCAGCAGTCATGTATTCCGGCTCCTCCACACGCTTCACCGCCAGCCGAGGGCTCCGACAGCTCCGCTGGAGCTCACGGGCGGTTTTATTTTTCATTTCCCAGATTCCTCCTCACACTACCAGAGCTTGGGCCCGGGAGCATTCAAGCACTTCATCCTCATCAAGCAATCCGCGGCTGTAAGTCGCGTCTCCCTTCCACATCCAGCTCGCTGCTAGGAGCAGACACCTGAGGACGGAGGAGCTGCGGGCAGGCGGGCACCGCACCGCTCCATCCGAGGGGCCCCCGTTCCTGCCCCAGCGCCCGCCCGGCAGCGCCCGGCCCCGCTCCCCGCCCCCCGGCACCACCCACCGCCCTTCTCGCCGGTCCCGGGACGCGGCTGTGGCGGCCGCGGGTCCCGGGGCTCCGGCCCGCGCTGCACCGGNTGTGTCAGAAATAAACAGTGTCAGGGACCGCTCTAGTCCCCACTGAAAACAGTGAAAAGCGTCATGTAAAGCCAAGTGCCGCAGTGACGGCTGTTATGTCAAAAATTATTGAGAAAACTAGTGGGAAACTCTGTGCCTAGAAGTGTTTGGCTCATTGCATCCTGCCAACCAAGTGCTCCTGAGGGCAGAAGTTAGGAAAATCTCAATTTTTGTGACAGAGAACAATATAATACGTGGGACATGAGGCAAATACAAAGCTCTGAGAGGTTTCGAGAGCCACAGGGTCCTGTAGCACCGCAACTACATAACCAGAAATAATTAACATACTGACATTACAAACTAGGTAAAAGTTAAATAAAACAGTAAAATGGTAAAATAGATTGTTTCGGTTCTGTAGCTGAGTTCTGCATGGCTACATAAAAAGTCACATCACCATGTTTCTGGAAACAAAACCTTGAGACCGATTAGATTATCATGGCTTTCTTGTTTATTCACAAACAATTTATGGACAAAACTACTAAATCATATTGAAAGATTAACTTCAGGTCTGGTCCTTATCAGAATACTGTGAATATAAGTACTGTATCTTCTGGGGTGTGTTCATGCCTTAAGCCATTAAGCCATGGCCTTTAAAATTGAAATTTGTTTCTAATAGTAATGATTCACTGGGCTACTTAGATGATGCATGTGGTTACAAATCCTGTCCTTTCTTAGACAAAATTGTGTGATGTCAAAAATCCCTCTGACTTCAGAGTGGAGGTGCCTGTGCAATATGGCAGCTGTTACAGATAGCTTTTCTTTCCAGTGGAATTAAATGTAGAAATATGTAATAAAAGCTCAGATTACTGTAAAGTAGATTGAAGGGAAAAAAATTCAGTATGGGGGTTTTACTTACCAAGATAAAATTTATAGTCCTTCTAGCTGTATATAAAGTTCAAAAAATCTAATGTTTCATAACTTTATTATACTTTTGCTCTTAGAAAGCAAAATATTTTGCATGAAAACAATGATTATGAGAAATATGTGAAATTTTCACTTACCATGTACATTCTTTGCATACCAAGAGGAAAAGCTTGCAGATACTTCCGCTGTAGTTTCATGTTGAGGAAAAAGGAAAATCAAAAAGAATGGAATGTATGCTGTCGTTAAATAATTATGTATTTTGTCATGAAACTTTAAAAAATGTTAGGCCATCCTAAGGGTAGAGACTAACTGGAAGAAACTAACTAGGCTAAGAGCTAAACTTGCTCTGACCTGCACTGCTCTTAAGCAGTTCTAAACCTGCTGGATAATTATATTTTCCTAAATATAGACAAGTGAGCTTCTAGGGAAAAGGGAAACAATGTTTTTGGTTATTCTTTATTATTGTCTGTTGACTTTGAGTAAATTCAGCCTAAAAGATACAAGAACAGAAAATAATTTTTTTCTCTTTTTCTCTGCAGAAAGTCAGGCCTTCATTTACATCTGAATTTGATGTAAGATGTGTCATAGTAAGTAAAAATTTGTTTTTCCAGTCTTAGAACATGTCACATAAGGGCCAACCACATCATAGTCCTTAGTGACTACAGGGATTATTTTTATTTAGTCCAGTTGAATATTTTGGAGTTAACAGCTCGTGGGAGCTCAGAGCTCTGCTTTCTTAGCAATGAAATAGAGCTTTCTTTGTTTTATTTCCTTTGAGTGAAATTACTGCCTCAGCCTTCACTTTCATGTTAGTGATTGAAATAAGAAACAAAGGAAATCTTCATGCTCTTTCTTTGCAAAAGCTATTCATAGGATATATCTTTGATTTAAGCATAGCAATTAAATAAATATATGTTTTTGAAAAGGTTAAGATCTGTTAGTGTTGTTAAACTGACCACTTCTGTTTACCTACAGACTAGGTATTGTGCAAAGAGCTGAAATAAGAGCTTCCCTTCCCAGACTCACTATTGACCTTAACTGGGACCGCTCATGTTCAGTGTTTGTAGAGCTGAGATGTTTGCTGTGATCTTTTCACAGCGCTTCTCTGATTCAGAAATTATTAATCTGCTAAAGAGTAGATAGAGATCAGGAGCTGAACTGAGACAAAATGAACAACATAATTAATGAAGCATCTAATCAACGGGCCCATTACGGATAATTAATTTTTGCAAGTTAACATTTAAGAATCCCTGCAGAAATGTTAGGAAGTATTTTAAAATGTGATGCTCGATCTGATAAATTTAGTTAACACAGTCTGTGAAAGAAATTTGTGAATTTGAAGATTCAGTGAACAAAATGTACACAGAGTTTGCAGCATTTTTTTTGTTAACTGTATTCCTGGTCTCTTGCATAACATGATTCAGTTCCCACATTTTGGCTGGAGGATGTTAGTACAATTCCCATATTGTTTTGGATAATCTGCTTAATATGAACAGGTCTTTAAGAGCATCAACACCTTTGCATTCTTCTCTTTTAAGTAGAAATAATGTTTTGTTAGTTTGTTAGTGTTTTCGCCTATAACTGCAAGCTGAATTTTGCAATCTAGTTGGATATTTTGAATTTCATTTTCTTGTTGTTTGCTGAGGATTTGGTGTTTACTGATTAGTTTACTGATTAGGTTTTATTTTGATTTACAGGTAACTCTTAATGACAACCACACTGGTAATTTTTATGTCTTTTGACTGGGTAGATACACATGATAGAATTGGACTTCCCAGTTAAATTCTCACTTTTATGAAGACAAAATAGTTTTCTAGTATTCTAGCAAATATTTGTAATTTTTTTCCCATTACAGAAGTCAATAGCTAAATTAGCCCAAATGTCATCTGTTCACAAAAGACTAGCAAATATTTGTAATCATTCCATAAGTAGGGTGGTCTCCTCCCTCCGTTAATTTTTAGCTGAAGTAGGTTGGATACAGTGTAGACATATTTTTCATTTTGAGGAATGAGTGTGCTATATACTCTGTGCTTTCTGTTCATGAAACAAGTAATAATAAAGTGAGTAGTAATTTGCTGCTTATATTCTACTATCAGGAGTAAAACGATTGGATGGGTAGACATTCTCAGTCCTTTTTGTTCGTTGTCCTTGCACTGAAGTATTTACACTATGTGAAAAAGTAAATACGTTGTCTGACTCATCTAGGTTACAAAAAAAGGCTCCAAATAGTGCTGCAGTTTTCTTGCTTTCATCTTGCATTCTTTTTAATTATTTTAAATTCAGTACAATGGAAAAAAATCAGCAAAGGACTTAAAAGCACTCGGTGTGAATAACTTAATGCAGATCTGAAAAACAACAGGTTAAAACTCAATTGACTCTGAATGTGGTCCGTATACAAACTATTGAACTCATGCTGAATTCTCATGCAAGTATTAAATTGCAGTGCAGCCCTGAATTGACCCTTTAGGAAGGAAACAATGCATATAATAGTGTGTTTGATACCAAGAAGGCACTACATATAAGCATGCAAGCATCTGAACTTCATCAAGGAAGGAAAAGCAGAAAAGATTAAGGCAGTCAAAAAGGTGAAGACGGCATCTAAGAGAACAGGAAAAAAGCACACCACATATTGTCATCTGATTTATCTAATTATGTTATTCTTCACCTTCAAAGTTCTCAGCAAATTGCAAAGAAATAGCTGGTCCAGAACAGTACTTTAATCTGGAGTATCTATTTGATAGAAGACCATTTCAACACCCTCAATTACCCTGATTAAATATTAGGTAGCATCAGTGTTTGACTCTCGCCTTTCGCTATAACCAGCATTAAGAATATAAAATGAGAAGACCGTTTGTTCTGTTTCCATTCTGGCTTGCATCTTCTAATGTGTAAACAAAACCAGAACATTAATCCAAATTTATCCAAATATCCAAAAATTATCTTATTTATCCAAAATAAATCTGGATAAACCATTCTCCTAGAAGGTGGTAAGTAAATTTTCCTAATCTCTCTTCTAAATCATTTTTTGAGTTTAGTTTCACTTAACTATGCTTACTTTCTTAAGGGAATACAATGGCTCTCAAAATGTTTTCCCAAGACTACAGTTTAATGATACAAAGCATTTGGCAGCAGTACTTCAGCTATAATTGTTCTTGACTACTCAATCCCCAGTAGTGGTATATAATGCCTCTCAGTTTGAGGATTTGATCTGGTTTTAAAAGCCTGCAAAAATGCAGAGGGTGGTGGAGAGTCAAAAACAAATGGCCAGATGTGGGAGGGTGGGAAAGGGAACACTTGGGAATTACTGAAACCCATTTCTTTCTTGAGGAAAATGTCTGTGCAACCATGCATCTGTAACAATATGACAAGAATTTTATACTTAGGGCACTTAGAAACATCCTAAAGTGTTTTTTGGTTTTTGAACAATGAGGGTTACACATCTGATTCACACAGGAAAGTCTATCAATTGTGGGAATGGGCATTCAATTGTGTTATTCATCAAACATTCATTGTACAGGAATATTGGTCTCTTTCAATGTGACATTTTATTTCTGCATTGATAGAGGTTAACATTATTTTAGGCTGTGATAACATATTAACTATTATTTTGGGGATGTCTGGTGTCCCCACGGTCTGGGATTTCACTGATGTGAAAAAGAAAGGACAAAGGTTCTTGGGCACGTAGATCTCACTGTTAACAAGACTGGAAAGTACAGACCATTTTCATGTGTTCAGCATGGCAACATCTCACTGATATGTGGAGTGTGGGATCCAGCTTATGCTGTTTGCCTGGAGAATTTTTCTGTGGAGTCCTGAAAAAAAAAGGAAATCCAAAACAAAGGTCTTACATGCTTTACTCATGTATAAGTAGGTTTTCTTTACCGTCATCTTTCACAATCCATTACCACTTATGTATCTTGTAGGGTCAATTTTTCATGTGTTTTGATCTGGTATTGTAATTAATTCTACAACAGAGTTGGAGGGAACACTGACAGAGTGCTATGCTGTCCAAGAGAGACAGGAAGAGAAGAGGAAGACTGAATTCAGCAACTTGAAATTTTGGCTGGAGGATGTTAGTACAATTCCCATATTGATTTGGATAATCTGCTTAATATGAACAGGTCTTTAAGAGCATCAACTGAGTTAATATTTTTTCTTCTCATGGAAAACTTATCCAGTGCTAACCTCTGAAACCACTTAAGTTCTGAAAGTTCACTAAAAAAGCTGAACTTTCAAAGGTAGAAAAGCTGAGACAGTATTGGAGCAGCAAGAAGTGAGAGGAAACATATTTCATGGTGTAAGACAAAGAAATTGTAGGAACGGACCATAAAATGTGTTAAAGTAAATGGTAGAATAGATAGATCGGGAAAAAAATCATTAAAACACTCTAAGTGTAAGAGATGTCTGTATGAATCAGTTAAAACTTTTATACTAGCAACTGATTTAGAAGTTCAAAGCAGAAATGCAGGCATTAAGTGAAGAACTTGCTTTAATGGTAAGAAAGAAGTCTCGAAGAAAATTCTGGTCCTGTCTCATCCACGGAAAACATGAGCCTTTGTCACGTACAGATAATATGCAGCATATATTCCTCCTTGAATTCCTCATCATCAAGAGCTAAAAGCCAGCAGAAGGGAAGAAAATATAATGCATAAAAGTGCACTTCATGGTTTGCATTTATACAATAATGGCTCAATCATGGAAAGTCACTACATGGCTCCTGCAAAAATAGAATGAAGGACTAAACAAGATGTTTTTTGAGCCACCTGCAATGCAGGTGGAATTCCAGTGTTATTTTTCATTCAGTTTGTCACATAAATGAGATGTAGTGACTTGAATACTTTCAAATGGACTTCATGCTGCCTGAGAGAAAGATTCCAGTATGGCTAAAAGCATCTTTTTTCTAACAAAACAAATATAAGTGAGTTGATTTTGACTGTAATCAGGCCTCAGTTAGGCTTTTTATATGGATTTAGTACTAATGCATTCCACCTATTTGAGAATAGTGGTAATGGGTGGGTAGGCATACAGAGGCACAATTTCTGTTTTCCTATTATTTTCAAGTAATTTCAGAAACTATAAAACTACTTCTGTAGGAAGTCAGTATTTTACTTTTGCTGTAACTCAGGTATGAGGCTGAGTAGCAAGGGCAGGTTTTATACAAAGAATCTAATGAGAAGGGCAAAACACACAGTCTCAGACAGACATCTCCAAACACACAGACATCTCCAAAGACTGAACAATTCTAAGTCTTCTAGAATAAATTTTAAAAGGAAGGATAAATAAAAAATAAGATGTGCTTGGAAAAGCTCTGTGATCTGCAGTCTTGCAGAAAGAAATCCAATCTAAGCAAAAAGCTTGAAGATTTTACAACCTTTACACTGCAAGAGCATAAAAGCACAAGGATTCAGGTGCAAGAGGAATTACATTCCAAGAAGTGCAAAGAAAAGCAGCAGATTACAGGGGCAAAAGGAACTGTATCTTAACAAGTGCAAAGGAAAGTTCCTACTAAAACTTCCTCTAGTCCAGGTGAAATTTAGAATTCAATATAAAGTAACACTTCCTGTAAAAGTACTAATGGGAAACATAATATGCTGCTTTTCTTGGCTGACAGAGCAGAAAAGAAACTTAGAGGACTTTTTTTTTTCCTTGATGGCTAAATTGGGAGAAGAAAGGGGTAAATGTTGAATATATTGACTGAGATATCTTGTAACCTGTGAATACAGCTCAATGTACAGAACAATATGCCTTTTTTTCGCTTATCTCACACAAAAAGTTTAATATTTGCTCTCTTATTTCCTTAATAAGGGTGAGTGTTACAGCCTTAAAAGTTTCCGAATGGAATCATGTATTGGGTCTCTGTATCCTGTGGTCATCAGCTACGAGCCACTACTCATGTCAGGGTCCGACTACATTGTACTGATGCAATCGGATTATAGCACCAGGTGGGAGGATCGGTTTTCACTGGAGAAAGAATGAACTACTCTAATGCACCAGGACAGTGGAGGACTGAGAACAACAAATAAGTAGCTGTCCTTTGAAGATTTTTTTCTTCAGTGATTAAACTCCCTGCTCAAGTGCTTATGCTATAGTTATAGTGAAAGCCACCAGCTTGAAACAATTTTCTAATTTACATTGCTTCTTCCTTCCCCACCCTGCCACAGACACTCAATTTCCAGTGCACTGTTTTAGAAAGGAAAACTTTAACAACAAGGCTTATTTTATTATGGAGCTCTATTATGCTCATTAAAAAATAACTAAAACATATTCTGGAACATTTTGTAATGCTACACTACTGTTACCTGATGGTTTCTACTAAGTTTACTGTGGCTTCACATTAACAGTGATCACTAAACATATAATTGATGGAAAAGAAAATTTTAAAAAATTCCACATGATATTTGTATTTGTCAATTTGAATTAAATACTAAGAGAAGCTTTATACAAGCATTCTCTGACACTAATTTTTCAGTACCCTGACCCATGTTACAACAAAGTAATTCTCTGTGGTTACAGTACTGAGTGAATAATGGAAAACTGTAAATTGTTAACATTAAATTTATCTGTTTTCACAGCTCAATTTGAAAAACAAGTGTAAAATATGAAGTTACAAAGTAAATATTTAATGACTTTTTTTCATACTATAACACCCAGGTCTTGGTGGTAAAATCAGAAATGTATTTACATTCTCATTTATTGAGATCTCTCTGCACAAAAACTATACTAAAATACTAGCTTTAATGGTATAAATTCATGCAACTAAACTACGAAACACAAAATAGAATTCATACTGGTGCTACACTATCTCATTTTTTAAAAGTTACATGTTTTACAGTAGCTTTTTTGCTTTTGCAAAAGTTTGAAGGGCTCCCTCTCTTTTCCTCAGATTCTAGATTGGCAGCTGCAAGTATAAGAAAGTCCCTTCTGAATATTGCTGTTGATTGGGATTTTGTGACCAAATGCTACAAGAAGTGAACACAGTGGTTCAGTAAAATCCTGTATGGCTACACAAATCCATGACATGCTGTCAAAAGAAATGCCTATACCAAAGTTGTTCTTTCTAAAGGGCTACTTGGTAGTCAAGACATTACTTCAAATATTCTGTACTGTACATATTTTTGAACAGGTCTGTGCTTCATGGAGGAATCTGCAATTTAGAATCATAGAATAGAATCATAGAATTAATCAAACTTGGCATCAATGGCAACTGCTTGCAGTAGTCAATTCTGATGATCAAAGACAGAACAAAAGGATGGCAGTCAAAAAGTGTAAGGGAATGTCATAATTTGGAATTAATTCTAAACAAAACACCCACAAAAACATGAAACAATTACTTTCACAAACCTGTTTGTGATCTTAATGTAGCAGTATCTGTTGTAAAATAAATACAGTGAGTGAAAAGATTAATTGCACTGCATTGATTTCAGTTTGACTGACTTTTGATGTGTCCTACAAGAAAAAAAAAAA
>VYXB01002620.1:386268-405493 GCA_013397135.1 Pachyramphus minor | reverse complement strand
CCGTCCCCGCCGCGCTCCGCCCGGCGCCTGCGCCGCCCCCGCCCCGCCCCGCGCTGCGCAGCGGAACGGGAAGGGCAAGGGAAGGGAAGGGGAAGGGAAGGAGCGGCGGCGGAAGCGGGCGGTGGCGGGGATGGAGCTGGGAGGTGGCCGGAGCCGGTAAGCGCTGGGCTGGGCAGGGCAGCGCAGCCTCCTGCCCCTCGGCCGCTCTCCCGCCTCAGCCGGGCGGCGCCGCGTCCCCCTCGGCCCGCCTGCAACCCCGGCCTGCGGCAGCGGCTGCTCCGACACCGGCCAGACCCCGCCTTTCCCTCGGGGCCCTCCTCTGTACCCTCTGTACCTTTCTCCGTGCGACACCTCCAGCCTGGGCTCAGCTGGGCCAGGCTTAATCATACCTACCCATCATAAATAGCGACTGTGTTGCGGGGGTTCCCCGTGTTCGGGAGCGGCTCTCCGTGCCCGCCTTTCCCGCCGGGAGACAGGCACCGGATGGCTGAGAGGCAGTTCGCTGGTTGTCAAAGTATTTGCAGGATGCCGTGGTGGGAGACGTACACAGAGAAAGCAACTGCTTGCCAAATAGATGTGGTTTCTGTATTTTAAAGCCTGGTAGAAGACATGATAAGCGTTAATAGAGAAGAAGCACAGTGGAATAGCCCACAGTGTAATACAGCAGGAGGCAGTGAATCACAGAGTAGCAGGATAAACTAAAAAGTGGAACCTTTGGTGCTCATGAGAATTTAGAATGGGACAACCACTTTCTGGTCCTGTTTAATGCAGCGTGGTCTTTTTGCTTCATTAGTTAGAAGGTTAGAAGTTCTAATTGTCCTAATAGTTGGAGTTCTCATTTACACGTTTGCAGGGGAAAAATTACATCTTTCTTCAGAAAAAAAGGAAGTACAGAATTGAATGTAAATATGTTCTGTAGGAATATTACTTGTATTTTCAACCTGTTCAAAGAAGGATTTTTTTCATTTAAACATTATATTGTATTAAAAAATTACTGTATCTAATCAGATCCACATGGGAAATGTACTTAGCTAGGACAGCAACAAATATGTCTTCAATAATACTAGTATTATGTTCTCCCCTTTCAGTTTAGAGGGTGAGGAAACTGAGGTTTACCTTTACAGATGATACTGATTTTGCAGGCATGATGTGGTTTTGCCTTGGAATCTAGTTCTCGTCAAAGTTGTCTAAATCAGGGTGTGATTTTTTGTTGTTATGGAGGTCAATTTATTGGCAATGCCATTAGATTTTTGCAGAAGCTCCTTGTTGTAAGCAAAACTTCATTAAAATCAGTATTTCCTATGTATATTGCTGCGTGTCTACTGGTGAGCAGTACTGTGACTCACCTTTAATCAAAAAAATGTCATTAGAGCTCACATTGCAGGTGTAAACAGTAGTCTGTTTCCTTTGGAAGCTAAAACATTGTGAAAATGTTCCTAATATTTTAAATTAATTTTGCAATTTAATATTTAAAATTCATCTTAGCATTTTATTTCATTGTAGGTAATTTAAGTGATTTTCTAGCATGGACACTGTTGCTAGCCATAGTTGTCATCTTCTCCAGCAGCTACATGAACAGCGCATTCAGGGGCTTCTCTGTGACTGCATGCTGGTGGTAAAAGGTGTATGCTTCAAAGCACACAAAAATGTATTAGCTGCTTTCAGTCAATATTTCAGGTATGTGATAGAAAATTCTTCTTTTTAAAATTATAATTAAATTATGTTGGTTGAGGTTTTCTTTGAGAAGGGTATTTTTTTTCTGGTAGTTGCAGAGTAAAGTAACTGTTGTGAATATAATGAGAAAAGAGAAATTGCTTGTCCCGAGATAAATCTGTATCAAGTATTCATACTATGCTGTTGGATTGTTGACAATTTTTCTGATCCTTACTTGCCTATGGTGCCTCATATAACAGATTCTGGCATAGACCTTCATTCAGTATTTCAGTAAGGAAAGATAACTGCTTAGAAGCAACATAGTAGAGTACGTGAACAGAGCCAGATAAGGGATATAATTGATGAAACATTATCGACTTCTGAATAATATCCACCTCTCACCAGGATCTTAGTCAGGTGACTTGTTTCATCAATCGTATATTCAAAATAAAATTTGACTACATATGTTACTATTGAATCTCTGTTTAGAACAGATTCTCAGAGATAACAACTGTGTTTTAAAGTATATATAGGTATATATATACGTATATATAGATATATATATGTCCATGTATATATATATGGGTATGTGTGTGTATACAGGTGTGTATATATATATACAGTATACATTATGCCATATGGCTTGTTTCTTTCTGTACTGCCGTATATATAGACTCCAAATTTTTGGGGATGCTGAATCTCCTAACTTAGTGTTTTACATTAGTTATGAGGGAAAAAAGATAAGAGGTTCCTTTTTCTCTTCTAGTGATGTAATCCTGCTGATGAAGTGCAATTATGCTCAAAGATTGAATTTTTTAAAGTAGTTGAAAAGAACTAAGCACTCAACTTCTATTAAAATTCAGTAGGATATAAGTGGCTAATTAATTTAGACTCTCAACCCAGATCTGTTCATTATAGTTTTGGTTTTAGTTTAGATAGGATGGTCTCAATTTCTGAAAGAATTTTGATGTGGGCACTGGCTGCAGAGTAGCCTCTGCACTTCTAAAATTTAGGCATGGGGTCTCATTTCCTTACGATTTAGAGCTCACTGATATTATGCCCATCTTTAAACAAAACCTAATTTGAGAGTTTGGCCACAAAGAGGAACCATCATGTTTGGGGCATTTCCTACTGTAGGAAAATGACTACATAGGAGTGACCTGATCCCGTTTGTTTATATGTCATTGTTTACTGTGAGAGTATCAGTTTAGAGACTGGGGATTTTACTGGGAGGGTGTGAAGTTCTTGACTGAGACAGAGTATGAACCCACTTAATCTAGGGCTAGTTGTGAATATGAAGAGCTACAGATCTGAATGTGAGAATACTTTACATCAAATATTAAGTTTTGTGAATTCATGCACTTTAATGATTCCATGACAATTCAGTGGGCATTGGTTGCACTGCTGGCTTAGGTTTGGGTACCTGTGCTCTTTGTTATTCTTTTACTTGGTTCTCACCTAGTACCAGTAAAAAAAGTACTTCTTTGGATATAAGATAATAGATTGAAAATAATGCCCTCTGCCTGCTTAATGTTGCCATCCTCCTGTGTATTTGTGGAGAAATAACTAATACTAAGAATTTCAATAAGATGTACTGATAGACTTTGATGGACAAGCTGAGTTACCAGAAGAGTTTACCTGACTTTGAGGTCTGTCTTCTCCCTTCTACTGGAAAGTTTCTTATGTCCTGTTTTATTTGCCATGATTAAAGGACAAACACCATTCTGAGTAAAGCAATTTTTGAAAATTGTCCATAAATCCTCCAGTGCACTCAATATGTGGATAGGAAACCACAAGGATAGGGTATTTTGAAACATTAAAAAATACAAAAATGAAATTATATAAAGGATCATTTGTTTTGATTTATACTTTAAGTGTACTAATATGGGACTAATATATGACAAGTAATTGAGAGGTTTTGAGACTGCAAAAGTACAGCACTCTAAGTAAGGCCTTAGAGTATAAATTGTTCCATACCAGACAGTCTGTTTGAGGTGTATGTGTATTTTTCTTATTAAAGTGTCTGTGAATTATTTCTGTTTGTATTTGAGTATTTGCCTTATTTTATCAGGACCCTTTTCCAGAATTCTTCAGGCCAGAAGAACGATGTGTTTCACTTGGACATTAAAAATGTAGGTGGCATAGGCCAGATCTTGGACTTCATGTACACCTCTCACCTGGATCTTAGTCAGGACAATGTACAAGCTATGCTGGACATTGCACAGTGTCTCCAAGTGCAAAACGTGCTGAACATTTGCCACACCTTTTTAAAATCTTCCACAGCTGTAGAGCAAGCAGCCAGCATGCCTTGTAATAGTGTATTTTCGCTGCAGAATACTTTGGCTACGGATGGGAGCTGTGCCAGTGATGGGTATGGGACAAACCTGTTGCATGAGTGCTCATCTGACACACAAGCCAATAAAGTCTTGACTGACCACCATTCTCAGTCTGTTAATCTTCACACACCCTCGGGTGATGCACAGAAACAGCCACAAGACTCCTTAGATGGCAACTGCACAGAGCTTCCATTTAAACAACCAAATTACTATTACAAACTACGCAACTTTTACAGTAAACAGTTCTACAAACAAAATGCTTGCTCTGATCCTGAGAGAGGAGCAGAAACATCCTTTTCTTACAACACATCTACAGAAATAAACACAGTGGAGAATAATCCTTGCACTGTCAGTCACTCTGAGTGTATTCTGGAAACCTCTGATCATTTACCATCAAACTTTCTGGTTCAGTCTGGGAACGAAGCTGCTCCAGACCAAGATGCAGAAAGCACACTTATGCAGCCAACCAAAGAGATGCGCCTGAAAAAGGCAATTCACCTCAAAAAGTTAAATTTTTTAAGATCTCAGAAATCTGCAGAGCAGCCACCTGAGCCTAAAAGGAATGACAGCAGGGTACCAGAAGTAATTGAACCTGTAAATGAAAGTACCACAGACGTGGCAAATGTTACAGTTACTGAAGAAAAAGAGGATGAAGATTTAGTGAATTCTGAGAATTTTGAACAAACTGTTGAAATGGAAAGATCTCAAGGTTCTTTGGAACAAGAAGGACAATCACAGACTCTTCAGTCACAGAGACAATATACTTGTGAATTATGTGGGAAGGCTTTCAAGCATCCAAGCAATTTGGAGCTTCATAAAAGGTCTCATACAGGTACAGTTATCAGTTACTTGGTCTGCAGACCAACTATTTCAGTTAAAGAGACTATCTTGCAGTGTCTCTTGATTCAGAGATGCTGGTTAAGGGTCTACTTCCAAAAGGTGATGGTTTTGTGGTGGTGTTTGGTGGGGTTTTTTTAAGTGAATTATCATACGGAAATAAAGACTGTAATACTGAATTTAGCTGAGAGTTGTAGAAAAGATTTCTCCTATGTATTTGTTTGGGTGCTTTTTTAAAGAACGTCATTTAAATTCAATGAAAATGAAATTTCAATGAAAACTTTATTTTTGTCTTGCATTTAGATGAGTCATTTCTAGTCAGTTTGTCAGGTGGCCCAGAAGTTTCATCCAGATAGCAATAAAAAGTATAAATGAATAGGTGATACTACAAGTGTTCTAGAACACCTCAGTTCTTTCTGGTCATATATTCCTTGTGAGATACAAGTAACTGGCGTTTGGTGGTCATTTTTTTTAACTGTAGAAATATTTTTTTATAGCAACTTTCATTGTGTTTACCTAGAGAGTAAGGCTCTTGCAGACAAGCAGGCTGCAGAATGAATGGGAATTTTGAAATAATTTTCTTAGTTTTAAAAACTCACATGTAATATTTTTAAACCTAACATAGATGTATTTCTAAGTATCTTTTTATTCTAGTGAAAAACAAGACTTGGTCTGACTTTGAATTAATTAATTTGTCTGGTCAATTTAACCAGCATTTTCTATTATTAGATATACTTTTTCTAAAGAGTTTAGTAATTACCTTATCTAGTCAGGTAATACTATTGATTCAAAGTCAGAGCATTATTCCTGATTAAGCTGTTAAATATTTCTTTTTCCCTGTATTAAATATGCAAACACATCTCTCTCAATCTTGTCAAATAAACATCACTTTGGAAATGAGCATACATGTGTTGGTACTTTGACACTAAATATGAAAGCCTCTTAGCAGACATTGATTTATTTTGTTAATTGGTCCTTAGTATTAAGTTTATATTTCCACATTACGAGTAGAAAAATCTTTCCAGAACCTGAAAATACAAACATTTTGCATTAGCTTCCTAAAGTTTTCAGTTGTGACCTTTGACAACTTCTGTATGTTCATGTTTCTGATACTTTTTTTTTTTAATTTGGTCTGCTGTGAAAGAGTTGCATGTCTCTTTCCTAGATCCTCTCCTTGCCTTGCATTTTTGGAATGTTATCCAGTTTGAGCTGACATCATCAGATATTATTTCAATATTCTAAGCATTTCAGGAAAATAGGTGATCAAGAAGACAGAGCATTTAGGACAGTCCCAGCTGAGGGATAGGCTGCAGTAACATTTGAGTTTGTGCTAGAGTATCTATGAGAGACATCCCAAGATTCAGGAATTCCATGCTGCTTTTCATACACTGTCTTCTTCCAGTAGTTTTCCAGAATTCCAGACTTGAATGATACTTAGTGTGGCATCAGCATTCTTCTACAGACATGCTAAACTGACAAAAGTTCAAGAGCATAAGTTTAACAAATAATAAGCACGTAAAAGAATGGAAAAACTGAGGCAAGAATATGACTGGAAATGCCTGCTTGCTTCCCTGTTATTTTGGGGTCATGGTAATTTGTTTTTAAATACCCAACTAGTGCTAAAAGAGTGCTTGGAAAACTGCAGTGGATAGTGAGTGGAATGTTAATAAAGGAATACAGGGCACATCTGTATTGCTGACTTTAGATACACTAGCAGTTAAGTAATGTAAGTATATGCTAAAAGGCATTTCTGTTCACCTGCCACTTCAGAAAGCACAGCAGATAGATAGCTAATAAATTTTATTTGAAAACATTCATTTTCTAAAGTTAAGCAAAAGGGTTAGCAAGCATTTAACTATTACAGTGCTTACTGAAAGTCCTTCCAATCTGGCTTTGCTGAAGAGGGAAGTTACTGAAATGGATCTTTCACACTGGAAAACCTGTTGTTAACCCACATATGACAATTCTTTCAACACAAGCGGTCTTCTTGTCAAGAAAAAGCGTGTGTGAAATTCTCTGTCCCTGAACAGTAGGAACTGCTAAAGAATATACAGGTTTGCATGATTGCATTGATAAGTTTTCTATGTGAAGGCAGCCATACTGTGTTCAACACAGGTTGTTGTCCTGGGATGTCTGGCTGTTTTAATTGTATTGCTAGTGGATACTTAAGGAATCTCTAAAGAGCGCTTACTGCACTGACTTTGACTGATTTTGACTTATAATTTGTTTTTATTATATTGACCTGTCTGAAAAAAAGGAAGCAAGGATATTTCTCTTATACAGTCCATACCTGTCCAAGAACATCCAGTGTTTCTGTTGGGTTTTCTAAAAATTATTTCAGGGAACATCTCAAAAAACACCCAAACCAAATCCAGCCCCATGGAAAGAACCCTTGGCAGGATGAAATACAACAGGAGCAATGTCATAATACATTGTTGATCCTCAACCTCTTCATTCTGAGCTTTGGTTGAGTAACTTACCAGCATTCCATGTCTTAGGGGATCTTGCTCCTCACTCTTGTGATCTCTTCAGGAGTACCACTTCTGCATTTCATGCCTTTTTCCTGCGGAGCTGATAGACCACTGCTTTGATCCCACTATTGTGTACTTTGTCTTCATCTCTTCTTGCAGAGTGCTGAACAAGAAGGATGCAACAGGGGATAGAAAACACAAAGAAGTCCAAGGGTTCCAAAGTAAATGGATGTTGTTGAAGCACTGTCTCAATTGTAGTTCAGTTACTACTTTTCCACAAATTTTCTCTGTTGCTGTTGATTCAGCCCTGGTCTTTGGGAAGATTAGTGTCCTCACAGAGAGTTTTTTGGTTTGGAATTAATTGACAACTGTAGAGTCATAGAATACTTTAGATTAGGTTTGATATCTTGAGGTTATCTAAGCCCATTCTCTACTCAAGGCACATCAAATTAGATTGGGTTATTTTATTCATGACCTTGTGAAGTCAAATTTTGGACATCTCTAAGTATCTCTAAGGACCACCATCTCTCTAGGCAATCACTTCCAGTGTCTGACCACCGTTGTGGGGAAAAGATTGTTTTCTTATATCTGATTGGAATTTCTCATGATCAGACTTGTGTCTGTCACCTCTTATCCTAAAACCGTGTACCAAGAACAACCTGGTTGCATCTGTTTTCCCATGTAGGGGAAGACAGATATTCCACATAAGATTTCCTGGTTGCCTTGTCTTCTTAAGGCTCTAGATATGGTCTCACCAGTGATGGGCAGAGAAGAATCTCCAGTTTACCAGCTGTGCTCTCACTTATACACCCCAAGGTACAGTGAGCCTAATTGAGCAACAGGGTACTTGATAAGCCCAGTGGTTTGGAATTTTATGCAAGTGAAAAATCATTCTCCAAAAACTAATTTGGTGTTTCTTTTTAGACAAATTTTAGTTTTACCTTTATCTTGGGGGGAAAAACACCCAACTCTTTGTACATCTGTATAATTATAATGAGGTTGCATGCAGCCTACAACAATAGTTTTGAGAAATTTGAGCATCCAATTCCCTCCTTCCCACTCTAGTCATTTCAGAGTGGACTCCTGTTCAGATACTTTACGTCTACAGTTCAGATACTTTAGGTCTACAGTAACTTTTTTTTGTGTGTGTAGGTAATTTCTGCAGAAATTCCTACTGGTGTTTTTTATTCTCCATTTCACATTACCTTGATGCTTTGACAATTTTCAGAATCCTTCCCAGTTGCTACAGATCTGGCTCCCTGTTGGTTTCATTTAGATTTGTGTTGTCAGTGCCAGAAATTTGCATGTTTAGAGCCATAATGAAATTAAGCCTCAGTGCTCTTTATAGCTGAGTTACTGGTTTAATAATTTTTATCTTTAATTGAATAAAAGCTTTTGTAAAACTGCCAGAAGGCTTCCATTCTTCATTAAGTAGATAAAGCCTCAAGTTGTCAGATTAACTGCAGGGATGCCTATCTGTGGAGCAACATAACTGTATGTTTACTCTGTGTTTTAAAATCCAAAGAGAATTGCATTTAGTCCTTGATACTAAACTATGTGGAAAGAAGTTTATCTGGTTTGGCAGCAGGAAAGGAAAATGGAACCTCAACACCTGGATGTGGTAGATGTTTCTTGTAACATTTCCAAGGATGGAGGAAAAATACTGATGTAGAGAATACTTGGTGGAAAAGAAGCCAAGAGGTGTTCTGTAAAGTCAGGAAAACTACAATTAAAAACATGAATAAAAATCTATAGACACATTTTTGAATTGGCACCAAGATGAAACACATTTTAAGATCTCTTTTTCCCTTTGGAAACACCTGCTTTCAAAATCACATGGATTTAGACTAGTTTTGTTGCCCTGTACCAGTGGGCAAAATTATATATGTCCTTTAAAGGCACAGTTAATCTCATCAAAGATGATTAGAAGTCTGACTGTCATTGAATTCAGTGATATTTGAGCATTATTATTGTTTTAAAAATTCTGGAAGTTGCACAAATTTTATCAACAGTGTAAAAACTAGGAACTAAGCAGAGAAAAAAACCAACTTTATGAAATACTGTGGAGGCGAAAAAGTTATTACAAAAACGTACTTGTCTTATATTGACAGCTAGAGAATTGAAGTATTGTGCAGTCACATTCTGGATTGAGAGTCAAGTTATTTTGAAAAGCTAAAGTGGGCTGCACTTGTTTTTTACTAAAGCTCCTCGTGTGTTTTTGATTCTCCAAAAACATTTGGAGAAAAATACTTGGGTTAATCTTCAGATATATAGGGTGAGAATTTGAAGGCAAATGTAAGGAAGTGAATGGCTACATGCCGAGCAGAGGTGTGTGATACACACTGAAATTGGAAAACAGAACCCTGTCAAATTGGCTTCCCTGCATTCCTCCTTCTTTTTAAGAATATGTCTCTCTACAAGTGAAAAACCAGGTGCACTTCCCGTCATTATTGTTTTTGTTGTAGGACCCTGTCTGTTCTGTTCTTCCTGGCAATATGATACAGCTTTCAAGATGAAAACAAAGTATTTAAAAAAATTAAAACCCGCACCCATTCATATCAAAGCTCTTCTACCTACTTGTTTTGAATGATAAATTGTGTTTCTGAGCAAGTCTGCCTTACAAGCTTAATGGTAAACGCTGTACTTCCCTCTTGAATTTCCCCTTAAATACATGGGTAAGTGTCCTTTTGGGGATGTTTTTACTCTTAAGTTACATGTTTTAAAAGGAAGTGTACCAATTTAAAACATTTTTTATTCCATTGCAGCTATTAGAAGTTCTGTGTTCTGTTTCTTCTTTTAGGTGAGAAACCTTTTGAATGTAACATTTGTGGGAAACACTTCTCACAGGTGGGAATATTTTATATACTATGGTACTTAGACTTGAAATACATCTGTGTGTTGATTATAAAAAACTTGGGCTTAAGTCTATAGATTAGATATTTTTTTGTTCAAAGACACTTCACTCTAGGGATAAATTATTGTCTTATTTGGAAGTAATATGTCAAGTGGTTTAGATTTCTTTGATGTATTTTGTACCTTTGATTCTGTCTGCTCTCAGTAGATGTGTTATGTATTTTATCTTCAAGTGAATGTTTAACTATCCAGAGCTACACTATATTTGAAATACAGAGAACATTCATTTCCAAACTGTTCTTTTGACTTATGCTTAGAAATATGTGTGAATAGTGTTTTTACAGTCTCTGAAAAAAGTACAGGTTAGAATTTTATGTGATGTTGCATTCACAGTGCAGTTTTATCTTCCTAAATGGCATAAATTATTACGCAGATTTGAATCAGGTAAAAAAGTTTGTATCCATGCAATTGGGCTTAGTTTCCTTCAGTGGGAACATCACAGTCTGTCTGAAGTGACAAAACTCAGCTATGATTTAAAAAAAAAACCCTCCTTTGAAATTCTGTGCTTACATACAGGGCCTAAGCTTTAGCTATCTTAATTTGCCCTCCAATGCTGTCTTCCTGTTCTGGGTACAGCACTTAATTTGTATTCCTGGAAATGTGGTGCCTAATTGTCTCACATTTCCAAAATGTCTATTTCTTCTTTCTTGTTTGGAATGTGCACATCTAAGTACAGGAGACAATAAACAGATACATATTTTTATACTAAAATTAAATAATAATTATTGTTGAATAACTTTGGTGTTTCTCATGGATCCTGATTAGAGTTATGTGTTCTTTGTCTACCCACCCACCACTTGTTGTGCTTCTCTTGTTTCAATTTCATAGTCCACTGGTGGGATTTGTTTACCCATGAATCTGATGCAGTTGTGTCCTCCACTTGTTGCTTAATATAAGACTGTGACTATAATACACTCAACAGTACTGTTTCATCATGCTTTTTGAGCCATTTTGAGAAAAACTAGGTCTGCTTATTAGACAAAGAAGTGCGTTCTTATTCACTTTGATGGCTGAACTTCTAATTATTAAAAGCAAAACATGAATATTTCCAAATTCTATTAAAAGTACTTTCGGCAAACAGTGGTACTATGTACCACTGCTGTGAGGGAGAGGGAATAAAATACTGGTGCACACCCAGAGTGTACCCAGAGTGCATGACAGCCATGACATAGATCTCTTGCAAGATCTTTAACTAAGAAAAAAAACAAAACCCCCAACAAAACTGGAAGTTTCTACCTTTTAATTAAACATTCTCAAACAGCTCCCCTTCCCTCTGTGTTACCTCAGTTGCCTGAAGCTATAGGTAGATACATATGGATGGACAATTCCCACATGTCCAGCACACAAGCCATAGTGTTCAGCTTTGGTGCTACTGCTGGTCATAAAGGGATCTTGTGTATTCCTGAGGTACTTGCTTTTGAATCCTGCAAATGAGTGAGATTCCACCTACCAGAAAGCTGCAAGGATAATTACTGTCAACTTTTTGCTTAAAAGACCATGTTTGATCTTGATCTTGATTTGCAGCCACAGAAGTAGAAACACTTTTATTTAAGCCTTCATGGTCTGTGCTTTTGAGACAGTGCAGTCCTTGTGCCTGGTGGTATTTCTGCTCCTGCTGAACATAACTGATGTTCTGTGTGTTGGAATGTGGAGCAGAAAGTGAAGGAAGTAGGGAGCATTGACATGGGAACTCATAGATGGGAACAAGTAGCCATAAATGTGTTTGATTTTTTGAGAAAAAGGTGCCTTTTGTACTTCCAAGCTTGCATCCTCCCTTACTGTAGCACACAGCCTTTTGTGATGTGAACCTTTTCTGGCTGGTGATCCAGGGTATCATGTTTTACCTCTTTCTGCAGAGCTTCTTTTGGGTGTCCCTATGCTTAGGTTCTTTCAATTTGAAAGCAAGCCAGTTACAAATGGACTAATTCTAGCATATCTCTTTAGTCTCCAAATTTGTGAGGAGTGCTGTGCAACCAGTATGAGGATTCTTTTGAGCATTTCTTTTCTTTCTCTGAAATGCTAGCAAAAGTCCTCTTATGCTTTTTCATTGGCATGACATGTGCTGCTTTAAGCAAGGTTGTGTGCCAGCTTTAAAGCTTAAGAAGAATGCAAGCTATTGATGGGGTTTTTTTGCCTTAGCACAGTTAATAACAACCTTTGCCCTCATTAGGAGGAAATTGCATAGGCTTGTAATAAGTAAATGGATCTCCTTGCTGCTCTCTGTAGAATGTTTTTATTCTTGATTAAAATGCTTGTATGAGAACTGTTTTAGAATGGTTGTTGCACTTCAAGTTCACCCTCTGTCTTTATCCAGAATAACTCTGTCTTTTATATGTTTTCTCTCAAATGCACCTCTGAATAAAATGCCTTGTCTTTGCAAAGCAAAAATTATTCCATGGTTCATCTCATTGCTCAGACATAGGTGCCTAATGCCTCTCTTTGAATGGATTTTAGGATTATAAAGTTTGGCCTCAGAAAACAGTGGTTCAGTCACACTGCTGGTTGAAAAAAAATTTACAGGGGTTAAAGAGAGCTCTCTCAGGGTTCAAACATTGATACATTTGATACTGTCTTCTGTCTGTGTGTGTGTCTGCTGTACTTGAGTTCTGATATATTGTAAGCTCTGATTACAGTGATGGATCATCACTGGTAATTTATTATCTAAAGGAGTCAGAAGAAATTACTGTAGATCTTATTTTTGTTGTCTTACTCTGGCTGAGTAGGACATGATAATCTTTTGCATCCCAAATTTTCTTTCCCAATGGAAAGGACTCAATGTTCCTTTAGTTGTACTTAAATAAAATCAGGCAGCTACCAATCACAGAGAATGGAAGGGTTAAAACCTGACTCTGGAAGTATGCACAATTTAGGAACATCTACAGCTCTTCTATCCAGACTAGCTGTATCTTGTGCTTTGAGAACTGGACTCTCGGTGGATTAGCCATTCAGAAGCACCAGTGGCTTTAAAAACATTTTAAAAATAGTTGGACATAGTAAGAAGGTTTTATCTTGTCATTATCTGGTTTGTCTACTAGACTGGCATTCTTTTTATAGGATTGAGAGAGGAAAGATATGTAATAAATTAGTTACCAGTAATCCCATTCATTCATTTCTGTACTTCCTTTTCTGTTTTCTTTTAATACAAGTAAATATGTACATAGGTTTGGAGCACTTGGCTCTAGTATTTTAGGGATTGAAAAATGTCCACCCTATTCTTTTCTTTTCAACCTCCTAGTAGGTGAATTCAGACATCCTCACGTAACAATATTTTATTTGTAGGACAGGGAAAATGAGATGTGAACTGTATTACTAGTAAATTTTCTTTTCCACTGTGTTCTAGATGGTGTAATTTTCGTTTATAATTGGATCTGTTTTAAACTATAGGTCTTCCTTTTCACTTAGCATAGGGTTATTTTTTTTCCCTATTTCTCTTCTTGTCAACATATAATTGCATACATAAACAATTTGATCTTGAAGTACATGGTAGTCTGTCTTTACTAGATAAGAATGCTTGAGTTCATACATGCTTTGTAGTCTTCACTGCCTTAGAAGTAGGAATAAAACGTCAGTCTCATAGTTCCCATCATTGTTTTTTCTATCTGTATAGAACAACAGGATAGCTGAATTTAAATGCTTAAATTACTGTCCCTTCAGGCAGGTAATCTCCAGACACATCTGCGTCGACATTCTGGTGAGAAGCCATACATTTGTGAAATCTGTGGGAAAAGGTGAGTAGAACTATTCCCATTAGTAAAATAAACATGATAAAATTTGGTTGTGTTTTCTACTAATCTTTATGATAAACTAAGGGCCAAGAGCTAAGGCAACATGCTGCTCAATTTTGTTCAGAAGGCACTGGGGTTAAATGTGTGCTGACGGGATTAAAATACATAAATGTCTGCAATTGTCTTGTTGCAAGTACATAATAAGGTAATTATATCACCATAGTTCGTGGTCTTAGTTTTATTTTTTGGATATTGATATGTAGTTAAGAATATACTGTTGTGTGTATTTTGAACAGTGTGAGTCATAATAAATCATGCAGTTTTCTATCTTTTCCTCATATTTTTTCCCAATATTTGGTGGTAAATTTTTTTTTTTACATTTTAGGGAATTCTGTAGTAGGGGAAACTTGACAAATTTAAGCAAAGCAAAAAATAATTCTACCTTCTGCTAGCTAGCAAGTGACAGAAAATACACTAATGCAGGTGTAGCATAAAATGCAGAACGAATTAGTAACATTAATAGTAAAGAGGTTTTTTTGGGGCGTTTTTTCTAGTAAATTTAATTGGACATTGCCAGTTTCAAAACGTTTTTCTTAAATGCATCCATTTATCTGTGGTTTAGATCTTAATCTTTGCTCAGAACGTCAGGCATTCATTGTACTCAATTTCTGCATGATACTTAGTTTAGGAAAATAATAGGTCTTATGAAGACACTAATTGGGTGCCTGTATTGTGTTACAGATTTGCTGCTTCTGGTGATGTTCAGCGTCATATTATTATTCATTCTGGAGAAAAGCCTCATCTGTGTGATATTTGTGGCAGAGGTATGTGAGAAACGAAGTTTCTGCCTCTCAGGTTTTTTGACTGAAATGTGAGGAGTCATTTTCATCTCAGAATCTGTCATATTTTTCTAGGATTCAGTAACTTCAGTAATTTAAAGGAGCACAAAAAGACCCATACAGCAGATAAAGTATTCACCTGTGATGAATGTGGGAAATCATTTAATATGCAACGGAAGTTGGTAAAGCACAGAATTAGGCACACTGGAGAGAGACCATACAGCTGTTCAGCATGTGGTAAGAATTACTCTGCATAGCTTGATTGTGTCTTTGCTTTTTAAATGATAAGTAAAAGTTCCTCTGTCAACAGAATAAGAATCAACCAAAATGGTTTCAAATTGAAATACCATGTTGTGAAAGTTATTCACAAAATCTTTCGGCTTGCAAGCTCTATAGTCTTTTGTTTGGTGTAACTCCTTTATCTGTCATAAGTTTTTAAAAGAGAATTTCAGTTGAAGAGTAAAGGAAACAAGAGGAATTTATGTCATATGGGTACGTGCTTGCTAAAGAGGTAGTGATACTAGCTGCTTCAAAAACAGATTTATTTTCAGAATAGTCCTTTCTGATGGAAAGTTAGGTTTGACATCACTTGGCTATCAATGGGGTCTTTTTTTTTTTTTCCTTTCTTTCCCCATAGTTGAATACTGTTTGGTTTTAACTGCATTCATCTGTAGAGGTTGATACTAAAAATCTTTTGTTCCTTTGCTTCCGCCTCTGGAATAAAATCAAAACTTGATCAATGTTTCTTGCAGAGAACACCTGTTTTCAAAACCTGAGCCATACATCCAAGTGGTCTGAAAATAGCTCTTTGAGCTCTTCTATAACATAGTTCTCAGAAATTGCACTGTCTATCCTGATCTCTTATGTTCCTCACCAGCCTGCATACTACTCATGTTTTTGTCCTTAAGTGCTATTTTGATATAAATTCATTCATATTCTAAGGAATCACCTTTGGAGGAGGGTAGTTTCATCTGTTGAAGTCCAACTACAGTATATTTTATTTGCAATGCCTTGAGGCACAAGAAAAACCCAATATTATCAGGAGGTTTTGCTTCAGAATGAGGAAATACAGACATGCGGGATAAGAAAGTATAAACAGTCATTTGTGTTGCTGTCACTAAAACAGGCTTGTTTCCATCTTCCCTTGTAGTGATCTTTTGAATATTTTTCATTTTAGCCAAGTCATCTTGTACTGAGAAGGCAAAAATGGTGCAAAGAGGATCTGATCCAGCATTAAGAAATCATTCCCATTATGCAAAAAAATCCAGATGTATTACTCCAGTAATTTGTAATCTTACCATTACCGTTTAATGGCTTTTCTGGAAATAAATCTGTGCTGTAAAATAAAAAGTGTAATGCTGAAAATTGAGACAGCAGTTTTACTACACATTCATTTAATAAAGTTAATTTTTACTGATAGCTGTTCTTACAAAATAAGTGAGATAAAAATCACAAATAGATACCAGCTTACTTCTGCTATCTTAAAGAAAGTGAGGTGTCTGAACCATGTAGCAATTCTGGAAAGTAATGCTCTTTTGTTCTGTTTGTTCTTCTGCACTTTGCCACAGTTCAGCCTCAGACATTATTTTCTTTGCAGTATGGCAATTGAGCTTATCTGAGTCTGTTGTTCCAAAGATAGGCAAATAGTTGAATATTTCTTTGTATTCTAATATTTGCAGCAATAAAAATTACAGTTCTCTTGCAATCCCTGTCTAGAATATAAAAAAAAAGACTGCTAAATTATGCTAGGTTACAGTCAACAAAAAAGCTAACTTTGTCAGCACTTTTGAGAGTAGTTCCTTGGTAATGAACAAACCATTTCTTTCTATGAGGCAGCTCTCACTGGAAGAATATAATTAGAAGTTTATCAGCATACTGTTTTTCCAGACAAATTAAATTGATAATTTAAAATTATTTTTTTCTCCATGAAGATCAGTACAAGCTGAGAACACTCACAGCTTTCAAATACTAACAGATATTCCTGTCCCTGGAGAAAAAACCTAAACACACTTGTTGGGAAACACAGGTTAGAAAATCAGATCAAGAAGAAGAAACGAGTTAATGGAATTGTAAAAATAGGTTGAACTTGTTTGAACCTGTTCTAGAAAGACAAATTACCATGACTGGGATATGTCGCTTGATATTTTCTCTAATTAAAACATGCTTATTCACTTGTGTTAATAAAAAAAATCTTAATCTATCACTTCTGTCTTGTAGGGAAATGTTTTGCAGGCTCTGGTGACCTGCGTAGACACGTGAGGACTCATACAGGAGAAAAACCCTACACTTGTGAGACGTGTAACAAATGCTTCACTCGCTCTGCTGTTCTGCGGCGGCACAAGAAAATGCACTGTAAGGTCTCTGAGGAAGGGCCGAACACACTGGATGAATTTACTCCAGGGATTGAAACTTCTGACCTTGACAAGTCTCAGAGTTCTGACTCTTTTGGCCAAGAAATGTCTGTTACATTGTTACCAGTGTCTGTTAAATTTCCAGTTCGCCCAGCTGGGAATTCCAGTGAATTTGATAGTTCTGCAGATCCATACTCTAAGTTGCGGTCAATGGCTCAACACCACGACTCAGCAAACCAGCAGAAACTCAGTGTGGATTCTGCTAAACTCCCGAAAGCTCAGGCTCAGCAACCCCCACCATATGCTTACGCAGATGTAGATGTGTCGTCTGCAGAAGAGCCCTTGCAGTCGGACAGTATTCCCATGATTCGCTCCTCCATGGTCAGCTTGGACAGCCATTGCAGTGACCCGCTGGGCACTCGAACATCGTCTGCCACATACAAGAGTAACGAAGGTCCCTTCTTCTCCAGCATGACCCTCTGGGGTTTGGCCATGAAGACCTTGCAGAACGAAAGCGAATTGGAACAATGAGGGCTCAGGTGACTGTACCGAAACTTCTTAGAGGCATTTCATGTTCAAATGATTGCAATTGCACTGCAGCATAGGGGGATCAGAGCTGGTTTTTAAGCCAGCTAGCTTTGATACTGATAGGAGTCAAGGTATGCATGGCCAGAACCCTGTGTAAGCTGCCTTTAGTTACACTGCTTCTCAGCAAAGTTCAAATCTACTTTTGGGGACCTTTGTTATTCTGTGACTGCACTGTGTAGCTCATGTGTTGCCATGATTTACTAAATTGCCATTTACTAAATTTGCCATTTCACTTGGAATTTTTTACCTGATAATGGAGGAAAGCATGGCCAGTGTCTAATTTCATTAAATGGATATAATTCCAAGTATGGGTCATCAGAGCTGTGTAAGGATGTAGATATGACAAGAGGAAAATACTTAACAAATCTCTAGTGAACCTGAGTTTCAATAGTGGCTTTCTTACCAGTAGGGTCATTGGTTTACAAGACTTGAGTATTGTGACAATAAATTTAAATGTTAAATACTGGGTAATATTTGTGATAGTGCAAAGTAACTGTATATCTAGAAACTTTATTTTTTTACAATAAAAGCTTTTTTTAGTATTTTATAAACTATTTTGCACAGCAGATTATTTGTACAATGGAGGTCAAGATCAAGACGTGAATAAAGGGAAGTTGTTTTACCCTGTATCTTAATTGCTCCACATATTTCATCTTTTTGTGAAAGATTTTCTGTAACAGTGTCATCTATTCCAGGTATCTTTACAGTGCTAATGGAGATGCCACTGCAGGAAGAGCTGCACTGCAAAATGAATGCAATCAATACACCAGTAGGTTGTCTTGTACTTCAGCAAATGAGTATAAAACATTGGCTAATTAATAGACTGTTACAGGATAGAAACTTTGCTGAGAGGCCTTTTTCTACTTTGGTGCTTTGAATGGTTGCATTCATTTCTGGTATAGATGTGTGACTGCATTTCAAACTGCCTGCTATAGACACATGAGTTTTACTGGCCTCTTTCCAACCCATCAAAATGTTTTAGCAGTGCTTTGTGAAGCCTTATGCTAAAACTTTCCTTTCATATTGTAGTTTCTGAAGTGAAAATATCCTCATGCTCTTTTTTTCTGAAGTTCATTCACAGGCTGGAAGGTCTGTTTGAAGCACATACTTCTTATTTCCTATAAGGAGTCTCAATGTTTGTTGGCTGAGAAGTAGGTTTGAGTTTTTTGCAACAGCTAGCAACATCTATTACCACCACTGTTTTGATAACACTGCAGTTCCTCTGCTGAAAAAAATCATGTGTGTATAAAGCTAACAGCTGGAACTGTCTAGTAATTAATACATAATACCATATATTCCTGGTATCAGAAAATACATTGTCACTTGTAAAGTACAAAGATTCAACTCTGTTATGGTTGTCTGGTTCTTGGTGGAACATGAATTATTTTTGCTAGAACATGAATGTATACCAGAGGTGAATTACAATCCACTGCTTGCATTCTGTGGAAGTTCAAAGCTTGGAATACAGTATTTTTTCATATTTTTTAAGTGCTCACCACTCTTCCC
Source organism: Pachyramphus minor (assembly GCA_013397135.1). Classification (NCBI taxonomy): domain Eukaryota; kingdom Metazoa; phylum Chordata; class Aves; order Passeriformes; family Tyrannidae; genus Pachyramphus; species Pachyramphus minor. The sequence continues at coordinate 386,274 of VYXB01002620.1, read as the reverse complement.
CCCCCC
>VYXB01002620.1:335346-386116 GCA_013397135.1 Pachyramphus minor | reverse complement strand
CCCCATGAATTCAAAACCAGCTATTTTGTTTCTTAACACCATGTGTTAAAATTTGTGGCTTCACTTCCTTAACATGGTCCCTGTACCTTCTTGTTTTTAGTCTAGAATATACCTAGTTGAAATAGGAAAGAGTGTTGCTGGCCAGATCTTGGCAGCCTTCAAACAAAAGGAGCAGAACGTTACACTGTCTAAGTCTCAAAACATACACATTGTTCTCAATTGTCATTTATGTTCTAAAAAACTTGTTTTTGCTACACTAACAGACCAGTTAAAAAAAAAAAAAAAAGAATTCAGATGCACTGGAGAGCAAATTGGTTTTTTTTTTTTCACCTTTGTTTTCTTGTAAAGCGCATATACTAGGAAGCTTAAAAACATCTCTATTTTTCCAGCCAGTGAAGTCAAAACACAGAATCTTTTTCAGCAGGTGTATGTTAAAAATTGCACATAGGTTATATGAACACAATCCCATATGGACTAAGCAGGGAACACTTCCTGTGTGTGAACCCTTAGCTCTCCCCTCATTCATTGTCTTTTACATTATTTGCCTTTGAACACTGCAGATGTTTGTGGGAATTATCTATGTGCTATTCAGTAATCCAGGTATTGTGGTTCTGTCCCTGACCATGTGTGCTCATCCTCACTCTCACTCTGCTTTCCTTGCACTAGTGCCTAAGGCAAAATGTGGGTACCTGTCAGTCACTAGCTCTGTAGGTTTCCTCTTGTCAGAAACTATTTTTAAATTTACTTATCCCAAGAGAAAATAGAAATTTGATTCTGTTCCCACCAGGATGCTGTTGCTTGGAAAGAACAAACTGCCATTTGTGAACCTCCTAACTTTTAGTTTCCTCTGGTTCTGAAGTGATTTTGCTTCCTTTGTTGTACTTTGGAGGACTCACTATAGGATAGGTTTAAAACAAGCCATGTTGCAAGCTTGGTGCTCTTCTAAGAGTGTTGGAGGTCTGTTCACTGGTTTGGAGGAATGTGTAGGACTGTCTTAAAGTGAAAATGGCATCTTGAAATACTTGTAAGCACATAAACTGCAGGTATCAGGTGCTTTGTACCAAGAGGGCAGCTCTGATGCACTAAGGATAATTCCTCTTGCTTGGCAGTATTTCTTTCTGTGAGAGAGTATTTCATTTCTTTGAGGACATGAAGGTCCTCCAACATGCTGCCAGGCTGTGAATGCTGTTTGCAGGGGTTTTTTGAGGGTTTGCTAAAACACCACATTGCAATGCGGCGTCTTTGAGAAGGAAGTAGAGCAAATACTGGCAGGAGGAAGCCGCCCCATCTGAGTTTGTACACTGGAACCAGAAAACACAGGAGTTGCAGCACTGGGCAGGAACACTGAAAACTGTTGTTTCTAGGTGGCTTGAAGGAAAAGCTGTGAAGAGGAAAATTCAAGATTAGATGAAGTCAGATAGAAGAGAATTCATTTTTATGAGTAGAGCAAGAAGTTTTGGATTAAGAAGCCCCATCCCTGCAGTGAGAATATAACTGCCTGACTGCAAGAAAGTGTATTTTGCATTCGTGTTTCGAAAATCAAATACAGCGTGTCATGTCATTTTAGTATTTCCTGAGCTTTCCTCAGTGAGACCTCAGTAGAAAATTACCTCAAAAGAGGATCTTTCTCTGTATCCTAATGATTTCCTATGCCAACCCACAGGTCCCTAATGAAGAGGATGTTTGAGTAGGAATAGCAAATATGGTCTGATAGTCCTAATGCTGCTGTAAAGCTGGCACAGCCGGAGAGGAGCAGCTCCCCCGTGACTTTGAAGAACAGGTGGAAACCGTGGCACAATTGCTGAGCCAATAGTATTTTACAAGCAGCAAACACCCATCCCTAGCTATTGCTCATAAATATCCACAGCCAGGGTGCTGAGGGGGATGAATAAGCATCAGTCCCTTGGCTAGTAGCAGGCACTGCTGAAGTGCCATTGTAATTGATGTACACAGCAAGCTATTAAAAAAAATTTTATGGGGAAGAGAGTGTAACCTGCCTGGCCTAGTAAAATGAGAGGACTGCTGATTGTTATTGCTTGGAATAACTATCCTGCAGCTCAGAGCTGCTGTTCATCTCACAAACTTGAATCACTTCTGTTTACAGAAGATGAAGGTGACTGCTCAGGGCTTTGTGTGGGTCTGCTCAGTGCAGAAATATCTCTCCTTTCACTCCTGAACAAGATTAAAAAAAAATAAATTAGTGTTTAAACTTTTGAAGGCATTACTGTGGGGGTTTTTTTAATCATTTAAGAGCACTAAACATATATGAAATATGCCATTTGTATGTGGACATACAAATAGGAAAATGATGTGCCATATAATTACATCTAAGTTCAAATAACTCCCCGTAAGAAAACAATCCTCTGCTTGAGACTTATGATCTAGTTTAGTCAGAACTGAAAAAGTATAAGGAAGGAGAACTTCACTAGGAAGAACTTACTACTTGTTTATTACCTGTTGCCATTGAGCACATAGAGTGTTTTTGTGGTCTGACGCTTCATCTGTGTTCTCTCATACTCTTTTTAAACCCAGCTTATCAAATTTTTTTGCAGTTTCTTGAATTTAGAGGTTGGGGTTTTGAACAGAGCACTTGTGCTTTGTTTCCATGGTTTCTTCAGCAACTCCAAATAGGCTTAAGCTCCTGTTGATAATTTTACAGGGAAGTAATTGCTACACATGAAGTCCTCCCAAAACATCCAAGTGGCATATATAAGAGCAAGCCAAATTTAAGACAAAATCAGTGTGAAGCAAGTGGAACTGGCCCCATAGGCCATTTGCTTCTGGAATCCACTTTTTTCTTTCCTTGCATTGTCTTCCCCACTGTGGGTAGCTCCATTCATACGTGGACAGCTGTATTCAATTCTTGCTGCTCACTTCATGCCACTTACCCACCCCTCATAATCCAGACCAGAGGTTAACATATTCAAGCTCAGTAAGGAAGAGTGTAGGGGCACATAGGTAAAGAGAGTCCCACATAATTGTAAAACTTTATAAAAATGGCCAGTCTCCACACTTTGAGGTGTGTGCTGGGGTTTGGGATATTTAGCTTTCTTGCCAAAGAGCTTGTTTGAGAAATAATACGCAAAACAAACATGACAAGAAATGCAGATGGTCCTGCTTGAACAGAAGACTTAATAGGAAGCAAACGTGAGCTTTATAGACAGATTTTAAGGAAGAAAATATGATAGCTTGGGAAATGTGTCCTGATGACAACTGAGGGGCTTTAGATGCAGCTATTTGGTAATTCAGTATGCTAATGACTTCAAAGTGACCTGTGCTCCACTGTGCTGCAAATAGATTTCTTTGTATTGGTACATACAGGCTTGTGCTTTCTGGTCCATAGCCTTATTCATTAATCCTTACTGACATCTATTATTGAATTTGCCTTCTCTAAACAGTTGGTTTCCACCTCTGTTATTAAATCTCCATCCTAGCAAATAGATAAAAACTACCTTTAAAACACAGCCTAGGGAAGACACAAGCTAGTGACTCAGACATTCTTTTTTTCTAAAGACAGTACCCCTACTGTTTAAATATTTTTTTTTCTTTTTTGTAGTTGATATTCACATGTGTGTTCAGATCTGACAACAGTTTTGTTCTCTTGGTGAGGGAATTTTTCCTGGAAGGTTACAAAAGCCCATTAATAGAAGTGCACAATGCAGTGCTGAGGAGCGTGCATGCATAAACTACAAGTCTGCCAGCTTTTTGTGAAGCTCTGCATGGGGCAGTATACTGAAATAAAGCCTTTCAGACCCTTTTAATGTAGTTCTGACCTTCCACTCTATATTAAACAGATGACTGGAACCAGAAAGATAGGTCATTGTGATTGCAGTTAATATTTGTAAGGACCAAAGCAGCTCTCAGCCTTTGAGGTAGAAGGGAATCATCTTAAGTGTGAAAATGTATCATCACAAGAATGGAGAGGATCAAAGGAAGGCCAGCTGGTGCTCGGACATCTTTTCATAACCTTTATTACAATGCTAGAATACACTAACCTCAATGGGAAGTCCATTCACTTCATGTATTTCAAACAGATAATCTGTATTCTGGTGAAACAAAGAAAGCTAAAAAACCCCTTTCTGAAAAGGGGGTGGTCGGCACAAATTGCCTATGATTTAATCATTTTGGTTTTCTGAAATCAGCTTAGCTATTTCAATGCAAATATATGAATGTTTAACATGCTTATTTTAGAAGTGACTGAAAATTTGTAAAATTTAGGTACAGAGAGTTCTAGCTAATTTTAACTGTGTTTTACTTCTTTAGAATAAAGGCCCTCCACATTTTCACTTACCATGCACAAAAAGTAAGACACAGTTATTTCAGGACACAAAACTATACAGAACAACCATAAGCATATAGGAGGCATGTATATGTGGAGTTGTGATAAAGCCAAGATTAAGCCTAACTAGTTTTGATAAACACCAAAATTTTAAGTTTGCTCTTTCAGGGAATATCATTCCACTATAAGTATACAAGTATTTATGATATTAGCAATAACAAAGCAGAAAATCAATGAAGATTGCTGTTTGTTGGTCAGCTGTTACAGTAAAAAATGGATAGGGAAAAGCAGTGGGACTGTAGGTATAAACCAGATGTGAGCTCTTCTGCCATGATATTTTTTTAGATGGGGAATGCTATAGATCACTAAAACATTAAAGTTCAAACTCAAGTGTTAAATTGTTTAGTTCTTGCTTTTGAATTTGGATTTAAATCATTCACTTTCTGAATTTGTTCTGTGTATGCAGAGTGGGGAAATTATCCCTTCTACTTGTTGAACAGGGATTTATTTCCAAGCAATTCTATTAAACTTTTTGTCTGAAGATTGACAACAATGTCACAACTGCATTATTTATGAAGTTAGGCCTTGACAGGAAATGCAGCATTCAGTCTCTTAATATTGCAAAACACCAAATGAACAAAAGAATATTGCCTTTTCCTACCCAGAAAGTGAGGGCAGTCATCGCATCAGCTGGGTAACAACTGCGGCCTGTGAAACGGGTCTGAGGGGCAATGAAATTCTGACAGCTTCAGGACACACAACTTCAGTTCAATTCAAAAGTCATTAAAATAATTCCTAATTTCTAAAGCTTAGAAGAAAAGGTATTTAATTTCTTTTTCTCCAAGTAATTTGCATGTCAAATCTCTCTCCCTCTCTCTCACACACGCTTCTCCCCCTCTCTCTCCTGTCAGTGATGTCTCTCTCAGCAGCTGTCTAGTCATGAATCACTCCCGTCATCTGAAGCATATTTTTAACACTTCTGGACGTGCTCTAAAAGCAAATGGTCTTAAGCAAACAATTTGCACTGTTTTTCCATACACTCCCTTCACTTCCCAAAACCTTTCATAATCATGACTTTAAAAGCTGGGTCACAGGGGAATCAGGTACTGGAAAATAAAACCTTTTGACTTGTGAGAGTATCATAATGTTACATCAAGTTCTTGTGTAATGCAGATCTTGTCTGACTTGCAGAGATTTGAAGTTGCTTGAAGCTTGAGAATTTCACTTCATTAAGATTCATATAAATGTTGCCTTTGGTTTCACCCATTGTATTCTGCACCCTCTCCAGCTCAAACTTCAGTCTGAGTTTAGGAATTGAGCAGATAAAAAGAAAATCACTGTCAAAACTTAGTTCAGCTGCTTTTATGGTAAAGTATATCAGATTATGCCATGTTTTCTTCAGAGCAGTTACTTCACAGCCTGAAATGAAAAACATAATCATGGAGCTAATAAATTATTTGTCTTGTAATCATAAGTTTCAGAGCTACCAGAAAAAGGATATTGACCAAAAAGATTTTGATTTTAAAAGCTCTTCTGTTTTTCTCATTTATTCTGTGGCAGAAGGATGCCCAGCAGGGCCTTAGGGCACCAAGGATTTTTGCGAAATGCCTGGAAGGCTTTTGGAACCACCCAGTAACAAGTCAAAGAGGAATAAAAGTATATTGTCTTCTTCTGCCACTGACTAGTAAGTGACTCTTCTAGTAATTTGAATATTTGTCAGGAATACGAGTTTTTGATTTCCAAATCCAAATGATTACATTGGCACAGGGGCAAAACAGGAATCCTAATTGTGCCCAAGTGGAAAGAACTGTCTCTTTCCAAATAAAATGTGGCTTTTAAATACCTAGGACCAAGTCAGTTTTGATTTTTGCAAAGTCTAGAAGTGATAACTCTAAAGGATGCTTTTGTCTGAATCCTAATGCAAGTCTTATACAAGTTATGAGACACGTACTTCCACTTCATGTTTGCATTGGGAACTTTTCTTTCTCGCTGCTTTATGTCACAACCTTTGGTATTTTTTTAAGTGCTTAGAAGAACCCTACTGTGACAAAACACTAAATAATAATCAAAGTCGGGAACAGTAAATGATACTATCTAATAATTTCTGGTATGGAGTGCTGTCATATGCAGACTGCAATATGGATGACCACTTTGAGTGCTCTGACTATCCTGCATGTATTATTTCATCTTTCTTAGTAATGTGGTTGTAGTGGAATCATCAGTTATCACATCACAAAGTTTTATTCTAAACAAGAAAGCTTTGTCAACCACCATTAATAATATCATCACTATTTGGAAGCTTAATTATGTGATTTGTGCTACTTGCTGTTCCCAAAAGTCCTTCCCTCTGAAAGAGAGGATTAGATAAAACCTACCATTGAAAGGGGTTAGCCCTTGTTATTGCAAGAGAAGCCTGACATATCACAAGTGCCTAGAAATCAGAAGACAAAAAGTATTTCAAAATATTTGTAGCCATCTGTAAGTCACATTCATGATGCTTTACAACATCCCCACATGATTTTTGAGTGCGTGGTTTGGATCAAATAATAGGTTCTTTCATTTCTCCCTTATTTCTCCATGAATTTAAGTCGAGCGATTTATTTTCTCGTGTAAATCTGCAGAGCCAATGCATCAGATGCATCATCCTCAGTCGGTGGGATTCAGAGCCTGTTTGCCCGCCGGGTGGCAGTGAAAGCCCGAGCCAAAAGGGGCTGGGATGGGCTGGTCCCGATGGCTGAGCTGCGGCTCCGACGGAGTCGGTGCCTTCCCACCGCACATCCGCGGCGATCAGGCTGTGGCTTTATCCGTAATAATGATAAACCTCATTCCGTTATGTTAGGAAGCGATAATGTGTTTAATGGTTTGTTATCCGCATCTTTAACAAACTGTAAGGAACTAATTTCTTGCCCTTGGGCACACCTGCCAAACAGAGCTAGAGATTGCATTGCAGTGACAGCCTATGCTTCAGTCTCATGGATATTGTGATGTGTGACATAAATATCATTAGTTTTATAATGTGTTTTATCTCCGTGTGCTCTATGAATGCACGTGCCTGCCTTATGCTTGAATGCTTTAGAGCTGTTTCTCTTGCTGCAGGTTGTTGCACAAAATAAGCCAGCTCCCTGATTGATACTATGCAGTGCTCCCTTGGGAAATGCTCTGACTCCATGGCAGAGCTCTGTGGACTCTCAGGACCTCTTACCATTTCCTGATACTTTTTTTAAAATAAACCCTTAATCACTTCTGTCACATTAAGTGAAAATGCTCAGCACATCAAGTAGTTTTAACACTACTCTATTTTGAACTGACTGTTTAACCATCTTTTGCCATTCTTTGATTGTATGATGCCCGCCTGCCAACTCATCTGCCGAAGTAGGAAGTTATTCCCACTAGCTCTCCCTGCAGAACAAATGTTTTGTCTTCTACCTCTGGCAAGGATCTGAAAGTATTGCACCACTGTATGTATTCAGGCTGAAAAGGCAGGGATGGCAGAAGCCAGTCAAAGCATAAACAGTGAGAAGTTGTGTGTGTTCAGAATAATTAAAGTATGAATGTTTGGAAATTGCATGATTGAAATTGTTTAACAGTGCCTTCTCCAGAACGGGAGGAGAACAGGTCAGAAATCAAGGAAAAAAAATCTGAACGTGTTTCCTTTAAGAGTAAGCAAACATTCACTTTTAAAAATACAAAACCTAAACTCTAATAGTAAAGCGAAAAGCACAGATTTTGGTCCTTTCGTGTAGTTTCCAAGGATGTTCTTGCAGGGAGTTGAGATGTTTGGCTTTGTGATTTTGGCTGAATAGCTTAGTACCGCCACTGGTTTTAAACGTAATTGCACACCTGGCAGGAATAAAGGTATCTAATAAGGTGTTGTGAGTCAAAGAGTATGACTTTGTCAATACTATAGCTTTACAACCCAAGTACATTTCATTGTTTTACTACTTCTGGTGAAGGCTGTTATCACTATAACTGGTATTGCCTTGTTGCCACTCCCTGTGCCAAGGCCAAACAGCAGACTGCCTAAACTGATACAGGATGTGCACCTCTCTCTTGCTCCAACAGGGATTGTACTGCCATAACATTTTCAACTCTGTTCAGTAGTATTTTTCCAAGGGAATCTTAACTAAATATCAATGTGTTTATTTAGGTGTTATTACTCTTTGAAAGCTTTCTGAGTGTACATCAGCTGATAACCACAAGTACTATGCTTGTTTATCATAAGTATTTTAAGTACTCAGCTCTACCAGAACTGTCAATTGCTTTATTAATAGGCAGTTTGGTAATAGAGATCTGTTAAAAAACTGTTCTGCAAAACCTTTCTAAAACAACTTGAATAAATTATTTTGTAGAAAACAATTACTTTCCAAATTTTTTTCAGTCTTTTGGTACTAGTAGTATCTCAGTAACTGGGTTTTCCATAAGCAATTTAAATAAGTTATGTACATTGGATATTAAGAATATTCAGGCTCTTGATTAGGTTTGTAAAAGCAATGAGGTGTGTCAAAAAGACATCCTCCTGTACCTACCTATATACAGACACCCACAGAAATATGTAAAAATGTCTCTAAATGTTGGCCTTCAGTTTCCAGCAGATCTGGTCATTGGTGTTCTTTAGAGTTTCTGTATACAATGCATGTTGGGTTAGTTACACTACTGAGGGAATGCATGGTCCATATGTGCTATCTAGTTGTAGTCAATATAATTGTTTATACTTCTTGTAAGTGTAATTTTTCCCAAAAGAGAGGAAGAATAAACTTGATCAGGTTGTGATGTCTTTATAGAAATGGAACTGCCATTGTGTGTCCTGTCCTGTAGACATGAGGACACTGTTGTTTGTTTGTTTGTGTGTTTTTTAAAAAACAACCAAATTATGTCCCAAAGTCACATAGCTGTAGCCTAAGCAAAAATCATGTTTTGAACAGGCTTAAGATCCTCCAGAAAAATGTCTTGCATAAAAAAACTAATTTAAAAGTCCTCTATACATTAAGATCATAGTTTTTCTCCAAAAGCAAATACTAGAGACTCAGTATGATCTAGTTTAAGAAAAAATGTCAGTATGGATTAAAAGTCCTCCCCCTGCAGCAGGGAGAAGGCAACCAGTCCCTGCTGCTGCTACTTCCAGAATGTTTTCTAATATCCCTATCTGCACAGTAGGACTAGGTTGGCAGCACAGACAGGACAGCTCTTGAATGGCTGATGTCTTCTTTAGTAGAAGTGATAGATTCTTCCTCATCATTGCCGATTATTTCCTCATGCAGCATTCCTTGTTGACTTTCCAGTTGTCAACATCCACATACGATAATTGGAGGCAGATGAAAACAAGAACATACTACTGGGAAATGACAAAATTATCCACCTGCTCTCTGTGTGTCCAGTGGGTTGTTTCTTTATGATCCTATGACTATATGCAAATTCTTATGGTAAGAGGCAGCTGGATTGAGTTCAGCTGAGCAAAATGCAGTTAGGTAGCTGGGAACCTATTAGAATATACCACTTTGGAATTAAAGTAGGAATTAAAACCTTGAGATTCCCACTAAACTACTACTACTACCACTATGAATTATTTTGGCCATCCCAACACTCTCGAAGAATTGTCCTTTCCTGTCTCTCAGGCCTCGGGCCTGATTTGTTTTTCTTTTGGAATTCAGCTTTGTCTGTAGTGGGAAATGGAACAGGGAATTGTTAGTTCATCTTTGTCCAGTGCTTTGAAGATGTAAAATATTTTTGGAAGCTGCTTGGTACAGTTGCCCATATTCTCCTCAGGGAAACAAATCTAACATTTGCTCTCCACAGCTTGCCCTTAGTGGAGTGTTCAAGGAGATCTTTCCCCTTCTGTTCCCACAGGGCAACTGGATGCCTTTATTGCCACTTCTGCTTGAAGACACCAATTCAAGAACCCAATTTATGAAGAGTCTTGAATGTGTTTGGCAGATTTCCTCAACTGATGTACTTTAATGTTCAGTGGGAACCCTGTCTTTCTGGAATTATTCCTCACTTCTCATTTTTGTTTTCTCTTTTTCCCTGCATTTTCATTTTGACTAATTCTTTCTTAAATATGCACCATGGAGATTTGATTGATTTAAAATTCATAAGTACTGGATTTAGATTTCTTAGCATGTAGGGTGCTTAATGCCCTCAGTTGCAGTTTCCTAAAGTAACATAAGGAATTCAAATACAGCGGTGACGATGCTGCACATTTTACAGAATACAAATAGGGCTTTTTAGGTTCTTAGATCTCTTGCTGTGAAGTACCAGTAACCCTGTGCTAGTCAACATCTGTGCTGTCTGGATGTAGCTGGTCTTGTTTCTAATTTTTTTCAGCTAGCAGAGAAGGAATTATTCCTGTGGCAACCAGATCCTGCAGGGTTAATACTATTTCTTTGAAGTTACTATTGATATTGCTTGCTACATCTTTTTGTTGTCGTTTTTCAAAGTATCTCCTGCTGCATAGATTGTCAGTTTAAAGGAATGCAAAATAGATTACCAGGATAGGAAAAACTCAGCTGTTTTAAAGCCATGATAAAGCTCTAATCTAACAAATGAGTGTGATATACAGTGCACAGAAGTTGCACTGCATATCACAGTTGTTGCTTTTACAGTTCTTAATAACAGGCAAGTGTAAAACCCTTTCCATCCAGAATATAAAACTAACAATATTACATGTTAATAGCAATGCATTTTTAAGTCAAGAGTACCCTTCTGATGTTAGTTAATTAGTTACACAGTTTCCCTTCATTCATTGAGTTACTTTTTTTCACACGTGAATGGTTCAAAGCTGTGCCAGGGGAGGTTTAGGCTGGACATTAGGAAGCATTTCTTTACTGAGAGGGTGGTCAAACACCAGAACAGGTTGATGCCCCAAGCCTGTCAGTGTTTAAGAGGCATTTGGACAATGCTCTTAGCAATGTGCTTTAACTTTTGCTCAGCCCTGAATAGGTCAGGCAGCTCGACTCGAAGATTGTTGTAGGTCCATTCCAGCTGAAATAGTCTATTCTATTCCATAGCATTCCATTCCACTCCCATAATTGCATTGCTCCACTCACCCTGAAAAATATAACAGTAAGGATAGTACCTTGGGTTTTAGTAACATCTCTGTTTGCAGTTTTGTTTTTCAATGTACCATATTTAAAGCTTTCTAAAAAAAAATTAAAAATCAGTGGACACCTGCTGCAGTTTAGGCACCTAATTCTAATAATTCATTACTTTCTAAAAGGTATAATTCATCCTTTCAGTAAAAGTAGCTGGCTCATTCATTACTTGCTTTGCTGGCTCAGGCTTATTTTTCAATTGTTAGTGATCTGGAGTGAGCAGATGTTTTGTACATCCTCCTCTCTTTGTCTTTTGACATTTATATATCTGTGTAAATAAGCATATTTAGGAGTCCCCAAAAAACTGTCATAGTCAATAAATGAATGCCCTACAGACTTTGGCTTCTCTGTCATTTGGCTGTTTTGGAAAACTCTTCGCATAATCTTACATCCCTTACCATTCTTTTCAGCATTTCTTCTCACCATATCTTTAAATATAGAAAATTTTAAAGTGCTGACCTAAATTATGATCCTTAATTTCCTATGCCTCCGATTTTAAGTGCTCAAATTAAGAGTGAATCTTGACTAGCTGGCTCTCTTCCCTTTGCTTTCTTTGAAGCCTGTCAGTTTTCCTGCTACAGACTGAGATACCCCAAAATCACTTGGTGCTTTTGGCAATTTCAGACAGTGGATATTGAAGTTAAAGTGACATTGTCTTGGAACTCCATCACAATTACAAATTGAATGAAATAAAGAGCACAGACACAAAAGATACAGAGTTTTGAATTTAACACACATTAGAAAATGTCTGATTGCTTGAGTTTTTTTCTTTTCCTCTGGCTAGGTTCTGTTTGCAAATTGAAATACAGCAAGATCAATGCCACATGCAAAAACTTAAATAGCAGCTTTTGAGAAATTGCCCCATTAACCTGATGAGTTTCTAATTACAGTAAGACATAAGAGCTTTTTTTCCTCATGCTATGTAGGATTTTGTCCTAACAGGTTTTTTTTAAAGCTACCCTGCTGTTAAAATAATTTAACTGCAGTGTTTGAGTATAATTTGTCCTATATTTCTTTTGCTTTCTCTGAGGAGTTACATAACTTTTTAATTTCTAATGAGGTTTCCTAAATATAAATTGTGATGTTATATTATGCACCTCCTTTGGCTCCCAACCAATTAATTTGAAGTGGTTCAAGGCCAAAGAGAAGTCTAGGATCACATTCTAGCATTCCTGATAAAAGGCTTGTTTATGCACTTTTTTTTTTTTTTTTTTAAATAAATGGCTTAGTGGTTAAGTCCAGCTTCTGTTGGAATTGATCTTATCCTTTAATTTCATGTAATACTCTAAATTAATAGAGGATTGTTTAGGATAGCTACATGACCTTGTGTTACTTAGATGCTGTTTAAAATCCATTTGTATAACAGCCAAAACATTACTGTGCTTTCCTAAATCAGGTAACTTTAGCCATTTAAATGACTGTTTAAATCATAAGCAGGATTAACCTGGGAAGAGATCAGTAAAAGATCAACCTCACTTTACCCCTAAAGCTGTGCTTCCTTGCCTTTAAGTATATCCCATCACTGCTGTCTCCCGAAATCCCCCTACCAGACAGAGCTCTGCCTCTTCATTGTCAGAACTGTCACTTTTCTGCCCCAACTTAGCAAAGTGGTGGGTCTGATATCTGGGAATAACAGAAGGCCCGGAGAACAATTTGTCTGTCTGTACTGACTCTCCTCTCCCTTTCTCCCCTGGACTCAGAGCACTGACCTCCCTGCTGTGTTTTGGCACCTTCTCTTCACCAAGAGATGAACCTGCCGGCCTACAGATGGTGTGAGGAGGTACAGGACATAATCTGCCTTGCAGCACAATTTATCCCTTCTGCTGCACCTGCAAGCTCAGAGCACTGATTCTCAGAGCAATGCTTCTGGCTTTTACTGCCCTGTATTTTATGGGGATGTATCACTGATGTTTGCGTCACCATTTGAGAAATGCTGCTCTTGAGAATCTGAGTGCTCAGAATTTCCTCTGTCTCAGCATTATTCCAATGTGTGGACTACTTTCTTCCTGAAAAATGTTATTTACATGTCTATGTCTGAATTCAGGATGATGAACATAAGGATGCCAGACTTGAAAAATTGTTTGATGTTTTAAAGAATTTCACGGCTTTCCAGTGACCGTTTGTCGTGGGTTTGGCAATTTCTGTGACACCGTTTCTCAATTTTCCCTAAGGAATGATTCTGTCTCCTCCTCCTCAGTGATTTTGGAAATAGCAGATGTGCATTCTTCAGTATCAATACCTTTATTTCCATTTGACCATTCTACAAATCTGACAGTAACTGAAAATCACTATCCATTTCAGATTGCTGTTTTCTGTCACTAAGGTATCACTTTTGTTCAAGCACAGGTTCACTATTCATTTACCTACTATCCATTTCAGTATGAAAGTCACAATTCTAGAGTTGTTTACACGTAAGCCTGTCACATATACAAGTCAGAGAAGAAAATCCTAAAGAAAAAGTTAAATTCTAGCTCCACTTCTGTCCCAGTCTGGATTTACTGGGCAGAGAGAGGGACTCAAGGTGCTCTATAAACCTCAGCACGTTCTGGTGGGGTGAACTTGCTTGTATCACATGATAGTAGCTATGCAGCTGGCTCTGCCTATATGGCTTCACCATGCACTTCATCTCCTTTGGTACATCACTTAATCCATGTTTTCCTATTGATGACTAAGAGTTTAATATAATTTCTGAAGATTATTGGCTTCTTAAAATGGACTGGTGAGAATGTTCTTCTTTCTCTGGTGTTTGTAAATAACCTTAGATACTGAAGGGACTTGTTGCTTTAGGGTGAATAAACTGCAGGTGTACTTGATGAACAACAATAGGTAGTGCTGCATTACTTCAGCAGAGTTTGTCCCTTTTCATGAATGCTTATGTTGCACAAGCAATTGCAGCATTGCACTGCATCAGCACTGTTCCTGATCCTGATTTGGAAACATCAACTGTTAACTTGACGAAGTCTGACACATGGTATGTTGAAGTGTTTTCAGCTGCACTAACACAACAAATTGTAATGGTTCCAGAAGAGCCATCTCAGTTGATTGTGTCAATAAACCACAGCCCACAAAGAAAAAGACATGGCCAGCATGAATAAAGCATCATCAAATCACAAATAATAGATTAATTATCACAATTTTTGCCCTCATTTTTAGAAAAGGAATTTTGTAGGAAAAAAACTCCTGTAATTCCCAGAGCTTTTGTCTGTGATGAATCAGAAGTCTAGCCCTATGGCACTTACCAGTTTACAACATTTCCTAATTTCCATATGTAGAGAGTGTGTGACTGTTCTTCATAGTTCTGCTACAAAATGAGGGCTTGGCAGGTGTTCTCAGTTTAGGTCAAAATGTAAGCTGTCCTGTGCAACTGGACTTTCTCCAGATTTTGTGAGACATAGGCCTACTGTTATTTAAGAAAGACTTCTGTATCATTTCCTGGACTAAGTGCCAGCAAACACAAACTTCACATTACTACTTTTTTTTTTTTTCCTTCCATTAGTTGGTTCATTGGGAAGAACTACATCTGCTTGATGGTAGTGCGAATTTTCTGCTTTCATAGTTAGGCTGATGGTACACACAGTGAATTCTAACCTCACTGAGACCATTAAGATTTCAGAGTAAGTAAATCAGGGTACAATCTGACTCAATGAGACTAGACACTAGGTCATCAATTCTGTGTGTGTGTGCTGTTTTTGCTGTTACCCACATACCAGTCAAAACCCACAAGGACCTATTGTGTTTCCTCAGAGATCACTAACATTAGATCAAGATTGCTGGTCATGACACTTCAGTGGCTCAGCAAGGATGTGTGTTACTTGTTAAGCACCTGAAACTTGAGTTACTCTATGGAAGACAGAAGACAGTCCCTCAAATTTAAAATCCCCTGAATAACCATAGCAAAATGACCTACAGCAGGAGCCCTGGAGAAAAGAAGAAGTTTTGAAGACTCATTTCTTTTCACATATTCTCTATGTTAATATATACCTTTTTGCATTGTTAAGGCAGCAATTTCTGACTAGGAAGCATGCGAGTTTTCTTACTAAGCTACGTAATTTCTTTCTTCTGAAACCATCAGTAGCATCAGTACTTGGTTATATGTCTTAACTGCTCAATTTCACATACCTGGCAAATAAAGACACTTATTAGTCACAGATATTTGTGTGTATGTATATGTACATGCAAACACATACCTTTTTTTCTTTTACATGGTAGTATACGGGCTGAAATGCACTTAAAATGAAAAAGGGTAAGCCAAGTATTTGTAGTTGTACTGAGTGGCAGCAAGTGAATTATCCAGTTGCTTACCAAAAGGATTTTTCTGTAAAACTAGAGAACTGGGTAAGATTAGTTAGCAAAAATTCCTAAAAGGAAAGTTATGTTAAAGGCAGATAACATTAAAGAAATGCACAGTGTCAAAGAGAAGAATAACTTACTCTGTAGACTATCCAAATTTCTCATTTTCCCTGCAAGAGACACTAAAACCGAGGACCCCAGGAATATGTTCACATAATTGAAAAAAATGCCTCACCAATCAACTGGGGAATTTACATCCATTCATCTTAATCTGATACTGATACTTCCTCAGGCACACACTTAATACACAATTGCCCAAAGCTTTTGACCATCTTCAGCCAACAGAAGGGCTCAAATATAAAATCACAGAAGCTGGAGATGAAAGGACCTAGTCACTCAGTTTGTTAAACCATTTGCTGTGTTATTTTGGCTCCCTGTAGTATACTGTCAAATACACTTCTGATCATCACTTGGACTTTTGATGTCATTTGGATTCTGAATTACTTTGGCTTCACATACAAATGAATGAATTACACTCATCCATCCGTGGGTTATTCATCTGTTCTGTTCAAGAACACTTGTAAGACAAGGGTTTTGCCAAAATTAAATAATTCAAGTGTTTCTTGTTTTCTGAGAAACCCCTTCATTTCCAATTACAGGTGCAATTTTCTATATAAAATGAAAACCTTTTTCTTCTATTTAACACACACAAGTATGATTTATGAAATGTTACTCAGGAAAGACAAGCTTATTTTACACTTTATTTACTCGGGACAGAACACTGATGGGAGAAATAAATGAGATAGACAGGATGATCCATAGTTGGAGACATGACTTCCTTCATGCCACAGCTAGAAAGGAGCTCTGGGCCTCTATCATTACAGACCACTGACCTCAGAAAAATGAAACACATGTTGGACTGGGCAACTGGAATAAGCCACACAGAAGGGCTGCTAATGCTGTCATCTGTGAGGAGAGGTTGGTTGGTTTTGAAGCATAAAACTGGCTCTAGGCTGAGCACCTGTCTGCCTCTTCTCTCTCAGAGCTGCCTACCATCCCAGTCACTTGTTGCATTGCCCACAGCACTTTTCCCTCCACTGGCTAGAAAGCAATGCACCTGCAAGACTACAACAGGAGCATACTGGTTTGCCTTAGGTTAGAGGAGATAGCGCAGTGAATATGAATCACTTCTATTGTTTTTTTCCGCCCAGAGCCAGCGGGGCTGGTAAGATGTCCTCTCCCGCTCGGCTGCCAGGCTCCGCAATACGCCTTTGCCCTGAAGTGACGCGGGCGCCAGTTCCGATGCTCGCGTTTCCCCCGCTCTGCGGAGCAGGGACGGGGTCTCACCGTCCTCACAGCCCCGGCTCGTCCCTTCCCCGCGGGGGCGGCTGGAAGGAGAGAACCGGCCATCGCCCCCGGGCTGAAGCGGCCGGAGGGAACAGACCCCGCAATCCCCCCAGGCTCAGGAGCCGGCGCCCAGTCCCGCGGCGGGCAGGGCGAGGCCGGGGCCCATCGCCGCCGCCTGATGTAGCGCAGCTTCCCCTCCCGCGGCACCGACGATGCCCTTGCCGCGGCTCCCCAGGGCCAGGACTCGCTGGGACCGCGGACAAGACGCTGCCCAGCGGGGCAGGGCGGCGGCTCCGCCGACCCCCGTTGGCGCAGGGCACGGGCAGCCACCACCCCCCGCTCCGTGAGAGAGGGAGGGGCGCGGAGGGCGGTGCGTCCCGGCCGGTCCCCCACCACCGCCTCCTGCTCCACCTGCTGCCGCTGCGCCAGTCGGCGGCTGGGGGGAGTCGCCCGTCCGCTCGTCCCCGCGGGGCCCCATTGTGCTGCTGCTGCTCCAGAGCTGCCTCAGCCAGGCGGCGGCTGCGTCACGGCCCCGGCGCTGCGGCCGCCCAGAGCCACCCGCGGAGGGAGAGCCGCCGCCTCACCCCCTGCTCCGCCATCGCTGCGCGGGCCGCGGCGAACGACGCCCCCCGAGGAAGGGCCGGGAGCCGCGGCGGTGAGTGGCGGCCGCGCTGCCCCTGCCCCGGGGAGGGGAGACCGGGAGAAAGGAGCGGGGAGCCCTCCGGCGCGGCACGGGCAGGGGAGGGGGCGTGGGGAGCCGCGGCAGCGGGGATGGTGCTCCGGAGCGCTGCGCATCCCGCGGGCTGCGCGGCGATGCCGCACCGGGCCGCGCGGGCAGCATCGTTCGCATCCAGATGACGTGCCGCGGATTTTGGGGTGCTTTTTTTGTGTGCGTGATGGTGGGGTTTTTGTTCGCTTAGTTTATTTATTTATTTATTGATTGATTGATTGATTTAAAATTTCTGTAGTAGAAGCGCTGACCATCGTTCTTCGCAGAACGGCAAAGCCTAGCCGAGTCACAGCGACGAAGGCGTAATTTTATTTTTTTTTCCCCCGGCCATAAGATATTTCCGGCCTGCCGGGGAAAGGTCTGGTTTCTGATATTTTGCATTTCTGTGCATGTGTGCCCCTGTGTGCCAGCAGAAAATCCCTCTATCCTGGAAGAATGGTGAAACTGGGGAATAATTTCAGCGAGAAGAGCACAAAGCAGCCCCTTTTGGAGGATGGATTTGACACCATCCCCCTGATCACACCCCTGGATGTCAATCAGCTCCAGTTCCCACCTCCTGATAAGGTACAGTAGGCTTTAGTTTCCACCCTGGAGAATCACACCCAAATCACAGGCAAACAACAAAAGAATAGGTTGTGTGTAACAAGCATCTTCGAAACAGCGAGAAATTTGGGGTGCTTTGAAGCATGGTAGTTCCCTCCGGGGGAAAAAAACCAAATAGTTAAGCTCATGAAAACCAAGTAATAATGATTTGCATTAAAAAACAGTGCAAAATGTTAGCAGTAAGCAAATATAGATTTCAGTGTTGTGTATGAAACATACAGACATATAAATGCAAGCTTCTCTATGCTGTATTGTCATAGCCCTTCCTATTCTGCATCTTTCTTTTTTTATTATTATTTTTAAGCTACTGTGTATTCTGTGTGAATGATGTGAATTTTCTCTGTCCAGAAAATGCCTCTCTGATGGGGGGTTAAGGCCCTGCTTTACTTCTCTGCAACATGGGCACAGGCAGACTCACAACAGAGAGCTCTTCCATTTTTCTTCTGTGCTTCAGTAGGAAACTAATGCTAACCCCAGACAAGCTGAAATAGATGAGAACAGGCCATCAAGTTTTCTCCTTGGCAATTTATTTGGTTCAAAAACCTCCAAATAGGTGATTCAGATCCTCTCTACTTGGAAGGGAACAGTCCAATGAGTGCTTACAGGTTGGAAGATAAGTGTGCTTCCTGCATTGCTTATTATATGGCTTATTATATGATTATGAAGGATTTAATTTTAAAGCTTTAGGAAGGTGATGTGCTAGCCTGTAAATATGTTTATTGTCCTCACAATAAAGAATACAGTAAGTGTTACTACATGTAAGGCACACGGTAGTAGGATAACCTTTTCAGGTTTTTCAGTATCCTATTTTAATATGATACTTACTTATACATTTCTCACATGCATCTGGAAAAAAAAACTTTGTGGTCTTCATGCAGTTTGTATTTTTGGCCTTCCACAAGCTCAATTCTACTTCTAGTTAAACTGATATTTACATGATATAGACATTACATATATATACATACAAACAGATATATACATTCCTCAAGGCTCAAAAAGATTCAGATAATAGTATCTTAGGGTAAAGAATTTTAGCTTGTAAAATTTTCCTTGGTAGAGAGTATTGCTTGTAGGCAATACAAATACATTTTTGACCTCCATTTTAATTGCTGTCAACACCATTCTGTGTTGTGTGGGGTGACCAGTTGGCAGGCATAAACGCTATAAGCCATAACAGCTGTTGAAGAGCCTGAGGGTCCATTTTATGCCCTCAGTTACATGGGTGTAAATCTTGTAACTGAGGACAAAATTGCACCCTAAGGCTTTAAAACAAGTTAAGTCTTACTGTGTCTGATACGCCTGCCAACTGGTGACTGGATATAACCGATTACCAAGGACCAGTGTCCAACGGATTTCATTATGTTCCTGCACTGCTAAGCAGAAGTCTGAACTAGGGATCTGTATGGTAATAGGTTTAACCTGAGCAGAGCCTCTGTAGTGAGCTCAGGAGGTTCTGTGCCTGCCCGACAGCTCCTACTAGACTGGGACGGAACTCCTCCCACCTTTATGTCATTTGCCTTGAACAAAAGCAAATGTCCAGCTAGGCTAAAAGCTGAAATAAAGGAATATTTGATTGGTTCTTCTGCTCTCCACTGTCTAATTGTATATTAGCTTTTCTTTCCTTTTGAAAACATAGAGGGGAAAAATTAAAGCCCTGAATTTATTGGTCCTGCTGGTTTCCTTGTGTAAGTGGTTAGTCATGTCATGTCAGTGTCTCTTTACTGGTTGCTACAGACTCAAAGGCAGGAGCATAGCAGCTGATGTGGAAAGAAGAAACAGTATTAAGGAAAGATTGACACACAGATCAAATTCTGAAGCATGCAGACACTCATGTATAATGAATAGGAGTACATACTTCATATATCTATGCTTATTATTCACTTACAAGGCTCCAGTATGGCAGTGAAGCATAACTTCTTGAAAAATAGTGACTATAGTGCTAAGGATTTGATGTTTTTGACAGTTTCTAAATTAAAGGGGTGAAGTGATTTAAATTCATATTCAGATATGTTAAACAAAAGAAGACATTACATAACCAAGCAGTTGGAACTGTACATTCAGTGTCAGCTGAATGTGATTTGAGTTGCCTAAGATTATGCAACATAAAGGGGGGAGGAATGTAAGTAAAATGTTAAAAAAGCATTTCAGAACTCTTCAGGCAGTTTACTTTCATGGTCCTGTTGGGCAGTTATAAAGTTAGAATAGGTAATAACTACTGTCTTACTAATTATGGCTGAAAATAGGTAAAGAAGTTTCTAAACCTCTGTCCTGCACAAATATGTGTAATGCTGATAAAGTGTCTAATAACCTTTATGGTACTGAGTCTAGTACAGTTACACATTCTAGGTACCATTCAAGGAAGTGAGAAGAGGGGAACCCAAACCTTGTCATTTCAATGCCTGGCTACTGTGAGTGTCATAATATTAATTTCAGAGAGATGGAAAGAGACTATTTACAAGGGCATGTAGTGACAGGACAAGGGGGAATGGCTTCAAGCTGAGTGTAGGTTTAGTTTAGATATTAGGAAGAAGTTGCTTACGTTCAGAGTGGTTCAGCTCTGGAACAGAGAAGCTCTGGATGCCCCATCCCTGGAGGTGTTCAAGGCCAAGCTGGAGGGAGCTCTGAGAAACCTGGCCTAGTGGAAGGTGTCCCTACCCTTGAAATTAGATCATCTTTAAGGTCTCTTCCAACCCAGGCTATTCTATGATTCTATGATAATGTATTTGCTATTAATACCATGGGCTGTACTAAAGATAGAATTTGATTCTAAAAATCTAAAAGAGTAGGTATTTTTTCCTTGGAACAACAGAGAAAATTGAAAAAATCGTAATAGCACTGTCAGTATGATGAACTGCACCCTATCTCAAGAATGATACTTAGAAAAAGATACTGAAAAATGCAGAAGACGAAAATGAGGCAAATAGGTTAGGTATGTGAAAATTTTGTACAGTTAGGATGCCTGGGAGAATAGTAGAGATTAGGCTGACGTGGTGAATATTTTGGGAATACAGGTAAGGTGCTAAATGGTGCAGCTTGGGGCAGGAGTTCATAGCAAGGAATAAACTAAAGTTGAAGAGCCTAGGGTGTTTGAAGAAATCTCATTAACACAAGGGTTTGTGTGCATCTTGCTGCTTGCAGCTGATAAATCAGAAATTAGATGTTAAAAATAAGAGTGCCAAAGGCCATAGTCTGTCACATGGTGAATAGCAAGTAGATGGGTCATTTCACTTTTTTAATCTCAAGGTCCTGACGTCAAAGAACATGGCATCTTGCAGGATTTCTGTGGGTCCTCTTCAGTAATCTTCTCCTGTTGGTCTCCAGTTTGAAATGTAATTACTGGGATTTCCTGAAGCAAGTGGAGATGACTGTTTTCAGACTACACAAAGTGAGAAGGACCATGATTTGGATTTGACCTATGCTTGCCTAGTACAGGAGCACGGTATCACCACAGATAAAAAAATTGAAAGTTTTTGAAACTGTTGTATGACAAGTCTTCCTGTAGGTCCATCAAGATCACTTTGAGAGATAACTTTCTTAATGATTGATATGAAAGAAAAATATATAATAATTTACAGCTTTCAAAGAAGAATTACACAACGGGGTGGGGAGGAGTGAGGAATATTTTGCTAGATGTGCTTGTAAAAGAAGAGTTAAGGAATAATTAAGGTTTCTGTGGCTAGTTTCCGCTGACTGGTTTTTTTATTTTTTCTTAAAGGTTGTGGTCAAGACAAAAACAGAGTATGAACCTGATCGCAAGAAGGGAAAGTTCCGTACTCCTAAAATAGCTGAATTCACAATCAGCATCACCGAAGGGGTTTCAGAAAGATTTAAGGTAAGCAGTGCCGTCTGAAGATGTTAATAACTCAGTTGTGTTCACAGACGTGCTTAAAATCAATTGCTGATTGTAGTCAGAACTGGTTAGAACAGAATGCCTGTTGTGGGTATAGCTGGACATGAGAAAAATAAATTCAATGTTATAATAGTTCAGTATTTAACAATTAGAAGCAAAATCAGTTCTTGAAGCACTACTGCTTGTAATCCCTCCCTGGCAGATGAGTTCAGAAGGTGTTTCTGTCAGTTTGTGGGTTTCAGAACATGGCTTGTCAGGGTGTTTGTGGGCTGCACACAGGTAGTGCTCATGGCATGGATAAAACTCCTGTTTGTATTGAAGGACAAGGACATTTATTTTCTTGTTGGCTTCTTATTTATCACTGTGGCCAAACCATTCTCTTAAAAGCACTGTCATAGTCCATTATATATTTTTTATAGTTCAGTGTATGACTTGGCAGCTCAGGGATATATACCAGAGCTCTTTGCTATCAGTTTTCCTGGTCCAATTTAATTGTAAAGCTTGGTGATGACTCTTACTGTCAAATGGTAGTTCAGCAAGAATCTGATTCAGATTTACTGTTTAGTGTCCACACCTCTATCACTCCCTTCAGTAGTCCCATGGGAAACCTGAGAGTTTAACTGGTTTGAGAGCAAGGATTGAATTACCTTTCCCCCTTCTCATTGGGGGATAGGTTTTCTTGCTCTGTGTAAGTAAAGCAAAGCAGGAAAGTTGGCACTTCAACTTAGTGCTTCCCTACCTGTTCTTTTAACGAAGAAAGACTGCAGCTTTTCAGTGCGTTTAGTTGGCATCTCACCCAAGGATGCCAAAGCATTTTTAAACAGTAGGCAACCACACTCTTCACTGCACAAGTACAAATATATTTGGAAAGCCTAACATTTAGTATGAGGGAGAAATGCAGAGCTTCGCTAGAGATGTGGATTTTTTTTATGCTGCATGCTTCTGCACTCTGCATGATAGGAGATTTTTGGGCACACCAGAGATTCTTTTTTTGTTGTGCTTGAGCAGTGGTTCTAAAAGCTGCCCAGGCCCAAGCTGACCTTCAGAAGTGTATATACAGCTCTCAGTGGAATCAGAGCATGCTAAACAAACCAAGTAAAGGCTCAAGGAGGAATTAGAATATATTTGGGAAACAGCTTTCCAGAGTGTTCCCACAACAAATGTTTGTTACCTGGCAGAGTCTTCAGCCACACAGTGAAGCATGTAGGTTCCCAGTAAGCTATATGGGGAAGCACCCTGGATAGCTAAGAAGAAATTATATAGGGTATGGTAGGGTTTTACTAAGCAGGTAAGAAACTTAGTTCCAGCTTTTTCTATTCCCTGATTCGGGGCAAGGATGTCCTATCCCTCAGGGAAAATGCTACATTCTGACTAACATCCTCTCTTTGTCCTCCTGGCACTGAGTGCCACTCAGTCCTTGAGAGTAATCGCCTTTCTGTCAGGCGAGGGTTGGGAAAATGCAAACAGACAGCTCAGAACAAGGGGAACTTACATCTGGCTGTCTTTGTGTGTGTCCTGGTCACACTAAGGTGATTGGAAAATGCTTACTGTGTTGTAGAAGAGAAAGGGGAGAAAGTTTGAGTACCCTGCTAGGACTTCGGTTCCAGGCAGCTGAGCAGAACCTGTACCTGATGAATTTTGCACTTATGCTTTAGCTGTAGGAAGTAAGGGATTTCATTGCTGGAACATTACATTAAGATATCTTAGTCACATCTAAGTGGTTTGCACATCCCTATATAGATCTGGTTTTTTTCTGTCTTTGTTGGGAGAGCTGAGCAAATGAGACCTTACTGAACAACAAATACATAAAAAAGCTTGTCCTGCTGTTGGGTAGTCTTTTCTAATATATATAGCTGAACAGTTAGAAGCCTGAGCACCTTTGCATTGTATTTTTATATACTTTTGGATGGCATCCTTAAGTAAAATACCCTTAGATATTACTTTATGATGATCACTCTGGGATTAATCTCATACTATGGGGTTGCTAGGTTTTGCTGCTAGGTAACTACTGCATCAGAGAGAGGTTTCAGTAAGATTTGGTATCTCCTGGGAATTGCAGGGTGATTCACTCTGTGGCTGTAAGTCTAGGCTTCTAAAGAAGAGTGTGGGGGTTGATCAATTAGGAAAATTGTGGTTCAGTTAATTGAAAACAATGTTCATGCGGAACATTCAGGTCCTAAAAACGTCTCTTAATCTCCATATAACAGTTTTAGAATTGAATTATGCTGCTCGAAGCATTTTAAAGAGAACTGACTGGTTCTTCAGCAGGAATGACTGTCATATTCACCACTCCCAGTAGTAAATATTAGATGAATAATTGATGACATTTCATAAATATGTAGATGAAAAGTACCGATTGTGTGAGGTTTTCTCCTGGGTCCTTATTAATTGTGAACCATCATGTCAACTGCTGCTCTTGATTATGAGACAGCAAAAGGATATTTGTCTGAAAATTAAATATTTGCTATAATTATGAAGTGCATTATTTAACTGGTGAAATATTGACTTTGGCTCATGTTCATGAAAAAAGTTTCAGATGCTGTTTTAATGACTTCAGTATTGTACACCACCGATGCACAAGCCTGCCACAAGACACAGCCCAAATGTTGTGCTAAAAATAAAGCAAGTCAGTCAGTCATATTTACAAATAATGCACGTGTATTCTAGGATGTACTTCTTAAATAAGGACAAAGCAGATTGCAGTTTTGGGATTCAACAGTGCAGATCATCTAAAGCTGTTCTTCTTGAGGAGTTATACATTATAACAAATGAAGCAACTCCAGCATGTGCATATGTCATGTTGATGGTGTTTTAGCACCTGGGTGAATAATCAATTATAAAATATGTTTTCTGCATTCAGTCCACATTACCACAGTTATTACAACAGAGCTGAGAATGTTTACAAAGAAAACTGCAAGTATAATTTTCTTCTATGAAGCCACATTCTGAATTCAAATCAGAAGAATGTGAAGATTTCCTGATTATGGGAAACCTGTTGCCTTAATTTAGTTTTATGGCACTAACCAGACTAAGAAAGATGTGATTTGTCACTGCAGATTATTTGCCATTGAGATGCAGAAGTCTTGCTTTTGTTCTTTGAACAGTGTAGGATAATGTGGGGAGTTGGTTCTTTGCAACTGGAAAGCAACTTCAAATGAGGCAGATTTTTCTCTCTTGTAAATTATCTGCTGTATAGAGTAACACAACAAGGCTGGAAATGTCATTTCAAAGGACCCTTGTGAATCAGGACACAGGAGGAAACTATGACAGAAGAAAATTGATGGTATGAGTTACCCAAGGCCAAACCTTTGCTTCCCCCATTGACAGAGCAGTATTTTTACAACCTCCAGTTGGATTTTGTAGTGGGATGTCTGTTCTGGCACCCATTGAATTGGCTACAGTTGATAGATATGCACCAACACAACAATTTAAAAAAATACCTGTTGTAGCAATGGATGACATTTTTTTTCTGTCTTTGGGAAAATCTCAATAAAGAACATTCAGAGGTATTTTGAAAGCAAACAATTATGTTTCCCTATAAACTTCAAGCCCTTAAATAAATCCAAGCTGTAGTATGATTTCAGCCTTTTGGTTCTGTTGAAAGGCAGTTCAGTTCTTCAGACTTTATCCTTGACATCTCTACATACATCTAACTGCAGAGCCAAAGCCTGAAGCTTATTTCTTTGGTAAGGCCATATGGTGGCAAGCCATGTACTATCAAGTAGTAAGCAGTTTTTGAAATGTCTGCATGAGGTTATGGAAGAGGAATTCAGACTTCTTTCAAGATCAGTTCTCGCAGTTTTACCTGGTCATGTTGAGACTGCAAATATGTACACAACATATATCTAACTATTCCTTTTTTTTTGATCTTAAAAGGGGCACCCTTCAAACATATTTCTGCCTAAGACTTTTGTACCTCTTCTTATTAATGCCAGCAATTATTATGACTGCAAAAATAATCAGAGACAAGAAAGATAGTTCTCTCTTTGTTGCTGTGTGATTACTTTGTGTGTTGAGTAGCTCTTTGCTCCTGCATTAAAAGCCTATTAGGTGCACGAGATGTCTTCTGTACAGGATATCGCTTCCTTAAGTACGTTGTGTGTCTGTCACTTTGGCTGGAAGAGTGACAGGTACTTACTGTCAGGAGTAGTTCTGTTTCTTTAATAGAACTGCTCACAGGATTAAAGTTGTTCACAAGTATAAGAATTTGGCAGGCTTTGAATTTTTCCTTTATTGCTTAAAATAAGAAAAATAAAGGAGGTTCTTTTATCAATGTAACTACTGTTTTAAAAGAATTGATGTAAAGGCACTGCATGGCAACTGTCACTTCCTTTTTTTTTTTCCCCCCTTAATATTTGATACCCTCTAATATGACAATCCTCCAGCTAAATTTTTGGATGAAAGGAATTTTTATAGTCAGAGCTGGAAGATTTAAGTAAAGTGGATGCCTAACAGCAGCTTCCCTGTTATTAGTCAGGTGTCCTCTGCTATTGTCTCTATTAGAAATCCTTTTATTGGAAGAGAATCAATGACATTGACAAAGATGTTTTGGATCTCTCCAGATATATCACTTAAATAGCCTTTCCTCTTCTGTTGTAACCATAAGCAGCCTTTATCCTGGCCTTGGTAATATCTTCTGGGTTTGTATGTGAAGGTAATAAGATTCTTATCTTGGTGCTACAGGGTTTCTTGAACTGCTTCCTCAGATCTCTGTAGTTAAGAAACTAACACAGGGTGCCATGTGATGTGGGAATATTGTTGTGAACAGCTGAATTAAGCCACAGTGCTAGGAACTCAAGTTAACTGCCTTGTTAACTTGTTTTTGTCTAACAGTATGTCCCTCAGGTTTCATTAATCAGCTCCCTTGCAGGCTGGTCCTGTTGCCTTGCACTCTTGCTGTTAATAAGTACTGATTCTGTAGCTTCTTTTCTGTTACTGTCCTTATGAAGCTATCTGCCTTTCTTGCTGCTACTCCCAGTTATGTCCAGGTAAGCATCCAAGACAGTTCTCTCCTTCTCTGTGTCATCTCTGTTTGGGAAGGACAGTCTTTTGATTTCTCCTGCTTTTTCTATACAGACTGCCCCCAAACTGTCATCTTCTTTGAGCACAGAGGTTTGATGGGAATGTTGTGGTGAAGGAGTTTAATAGATGGATACCAGTCATATAGCTAAACATGACATGATATTAGAAATACTCTTCTTGAAACAAGGCACCTGATTGTCTTGTATATGTATATATATATTCCCCTAGCAAATATGGGACATTGTACCAAGTTGTTCTGTGTAATTTGTGTTGCTCTGTAAATGAATACAAGTCAAATGTTGCATGTATAGAGGTAAAGGTTCCCTTTTTTCTTTTATGTTGCCATTTCATGCAAATTGAACTTTCTTAATTCTTGAGTGCATTGTTTCAGACACATTTTTCATATACACTTCCAGAGGTAGGCTGAAGTAATAGCAAACAAGGACATAATTTTTGAAAAGCAGTGATAAGTGGAGAGCTGATTTTGGTGTTCTCCAGTGTGCTGGTAGAGGGCATTGTGCAGCTGGAGATGCAGGATTTCAGTGGAGAGAGGTGAAATGGAGGTCACAGCCATTTGCAGGGAAGTCAGTGCAGTGTTTTACGAATTTTTGTCTGTGGGATGTAGCCAGACGCAATCTATTGTAATTACAGTCTGTCTGCCTAAAATTCTGGTGTAGTTTAAATTCAATAGCAATAGTCTTAATTTCGTGTCCTAAGTGGTTGTACAGAGTTGCTGTATTTCACCCCTGAGGTCTTTGCATTTAGCTGGTGAGCAAAGCATAAATTGGTTGTAAATCACTTCATATGAAAGGTGCTCTATGTCTGCATGTCTTCACTCTTCTTGTTCAGTGCTGGCACCAAGTCTGTACCTCACACTATACAGACAGAAGTGAAAGTTGTTTTCCCAGGAGGCTGAGTTGAAATAGATAATGCATAGATGTACAGCAGAGATGAGATGTGACCAAGTGCAGTGATGGAGCACTGAAAATTACTGCATATCTTGTTAGTTCCATTTTAGTTCCACCTCTCACAACAGGAAAGCTTCTACATGTGTTTGTGTGCTGATGGAAGGAAAAGTATGAAGGAAGGCATGGTGCAAAGCAGCACAGTGTGAGTGGGTTAATGGAAGAACTTCAGGCAAGAGGAGGAGGCATTAGAAAAATGAAGGCAGAGTAGAAACTGATGGTACCCAGGCTTTAGTGGGACAGTGGGATACAGGCAAAATGGATGGAACTGAGAGGAGCAAAAGGCATAGACTTGTGCATGCTTTGAAAGACGACTTGTAATTTCTTGAGAAACAGACAGGAGCCAGGAAAGGGTGTGAAGAGAAGCAAGCACTGTTGGTGCAATTGCTGAATTTTGCTGTAATATTGCAGCTTGATTAAAAAGGGAGTCCATTAAACAGTAGTAGAGTAAGGAAGAAAGAGACTGCAGTAGCCAGGCAGAGAGAAACACAGCTTGCAGTGTTTCACAGCTGAGGCAAAGTAGGATGGACTGATGGGGAAGACCTAGGAGATCTTATGGTAAAGGCCTTATCACAACCTGCTTACATATTATTGTAGTTGTCAGATATGGTGAGTCTCATTTGTTCAGCTACCCACTTACAGTCTGAAGACAGGATTTTTTGCTGTGGGTATGCTTAGTTCATTCATTAGTCATCTCTCGTTTCGATTACTGTAATGGCTTCTGGCTAGACGTCCTTCTTCTGCTCTTCACTTTCAATCTATTCAGAAATCTGCCACATACATAGTATCTTGTCATCTTCTCAGTTCACTTAGTTTTGCTGCCAGATCCCCTTTAACTTTAAACGTCACACTCAAGATGAAAGCAAAGCCACACTTAGAATTGCTAGTTAAAAGAAATGGTTGTTTGTCCTGTCTTGTAGTTATTTCATGAAAAGTATCTTAAAAGCCCATCACTCTTGCAGTGTGACAGTCACCTTGGAGTTCTGCAGGATGTGCATGGCAGTGAATGCTCATAGTAATTCACGGTGAGCTGCTCCCACTGGCAGTCCTGCACTGCCAGCTGGCTACCAGAAAGAGAGAAGAGATTCAAGATTTCCTTCCAGAAGAATGGGAGTGGTGCTTGTGAATGTATTGCATCTGCTCCTGCCTTGAACAGAGGAAGAGGGCAAGTTGCTGTTAGTGTGTTGGTCGGAAGACAAGAATAACTTTAGGTTACAGTGGGTGTGCAGAGTTGCTGTGGAAGAAAGCAATGTTGGTTTTGGTCTAAAGAGCAGCTTGTTGCCTTCTCTCTTTCCAGGCTTTTATTTCCGAAAGGCATCCAGTAGGAAAAGGCTCAGGAGGTGAAGCAGAGAGGTTGGGCTACACTATGGTACTGGCTGGAGAGAGAACTAACTGCAGTGAACATGGGTATCTGACAATTGTGGACCATCGGTGTGGGTTATTATGAGAGTGAAGAAAAATGGCTATTAGAAGAAAGAGGATTGTCAACTTGTAAGGGAGAAGTAGATCAGATTAACAGGTGATTGCAATCACCTTGGAAAGAAATCCATCATTGGATTCCATCTGTCGTTTGCATCTGTGACTGTCCTTAAATAGAAGTTACTCCTATCCTGAAGGATGGAAAGAGAAGGGAGATTCTCCCCTAATAGGAAGGAGACAAGAGCTTACTTGATTAGGGATTTGCAAATGGAGTGTGATTGCAAATCATTGAAGATAATGAGAGTAAAAATTTACATGTTAATACCAAAATTAGTAACATTAGGAAATACAGTAAGTGAGAGAGAATTTTGAACCAGGAGCCCTGAGAGCTCTTCCCAGTGGCTTACTGGGTGGCAATGGAAGAACTTCTACGAGCAGTGAGAACTCACAGCTCCATGTTGGTCGCTGAAAACAGGTCTCAGCAAATCAACTCTGACGTTGTGGCTCTGCAACTTGCCAGGCTCCACCAATCCAGAGAGCACTGGGCTTTTGTCCTCTTTCAAAAAACACAGTTACTTTCCAGAACAATTCTGGAGCTTAGAACAGAGTGATACTGCAGTGATTGTGGAAATACAGTCTTTTTCTTTTGTCTAATACTTATCGTCAGTTACAAAATAGCTTGTTAGTATGTTGTCTCCATATGTTCCTGAGACCTCATCTATATGTCAGAATAGTTACAACTGAGAAATACTGTTATAATTCTACTACTGCCTGCTAGTAGAATGGCCAGGAAATAGGGTTAAAATGCTTTAAGATTTGAGAATATTTTTCAAAACATTTTAAAACTGTTTGCTCCTATCTGTGGCAGAGACAAATGTGAGCTGAATTGATCTGTGCCATCGCAATTGTTGTGCTTGATGTCCATGTCCTGTGTCACAGGCCTGTGCTCCTAAAGAGAGCGGTCTTTGTTGAAGGCTGTGTGGAGTATGTCTTGTGGGGCATGGGAAGTCCCAGCAATAATCCCATCTGCCTTTTAGCTTTTTCTATCCCAGCTGTCTTTTCCCTTTTTTCTCTAAGGGAAAGAACAGCCACTGTAAGAGCAAAAGGAACGTTCCAACATGCACTTGGAGTCAGTGGGAAGTGAATGACACAAACCTGCAGTTTTGACTGGGCCCTATGTGTATTGTAGGTCTGCTGGGCTGGGTGAGGAGTGCTCTTCGTTTTCTGGTTCCTCATCTTTCCATGCTGCCCAGCAGCTGCTGGAGCTCAGCAGGGGGAAGGCCTTGGGCCCACAGCCCTGCAGACAGAGCTGGCTGTGGCCCAGGCATGGTGAGGCCCATGGGGCAGGAGGACCCAGGGCATCTGTGTACAGGTACAGGGTACCAGCAGGGCATTAAGGAGGTGGGACAAGGAGCCCCAAGTGGGAACTGCAGGCTTAGGGGAGAAGGGTCAATTTTAAATTTGGAGGGAGGGAACAGAGAATAAGGCTCATTACAGTTGTGGGGAGGGCAAAGCCCTGGAGGGTGGAATGCAAGGTTTGGGCCAAGCCAAAGTGTGACTTGTACATGTGTGTGTGTGGCATAGCTGGGGAAGCACAGGAAGAACACAACCACGTAAGAATAAAGGGAGAAGCCTGATTATAAACCTATCAGAAGTGCTGAGTTGAATCATAACTTGGCCAGAAATGGGGGCGTGTGTGTGTTATGTTGTTCGTTATTAAACAGAGAATAACCAGAAAGGAAAGTGAAAATGTACTTTATCTCTTGGATTCATGCAGGATATTCTGAGACACGAGACATGTAAGCAGAAAACATGAGGTTGGCAAGACACAGTGATCTATGCATGTTAACTTTTGTGTTTGCAAATGAGTAATAAACTCAGAGAAAGACTAATTAGATATGAAAATTAATGTCAATGTGAAGTTTTCAGAGGCTGATTATGATTGAATTATTTTTCTTTTTTAATCCAGTGACTGTTTAGAAATTGAACCTGTCGCTATTAACCAGAAAGCTCCTTTGCTCCATATCTCATTTCGAACAACATTTTTACATTAATGTCTACATTTCTTCTGCTGAATTACTTTTTGATCTGCAGTTCTCCATGCCTCTAGTCCAGCCTTCCTTTTTTTGCTTGTTTGCTGTCTATCAAAAATCCTTCAAAAATCCTTGGTTTCAGCAACACATGATACTCCCCAGCCTTGTTTCAGCCAGGAAGTTTAGCACTCGCTGTTGTCTGCCCATGATGAAGTTTGCTTCCACAGCATGAGAAGTCTCTAATGTTCACCGCAGTCCTGCAATGTCCTAATCTCACCAGCACACACAGTGTGCAGAGTTGCAAAGTCTGTTAGTTCAGGGATTTATCATAAAGGGACTTGTTTTTACCAAGAGGCAAAGCTACGATTTTTTGTTGCTTTCTCAACTATCAGATTATTCTTGTTTCAATTAATTGACCCTGACATGCCTAAATTCTTTTTTTAGGAGGTGTGTATAGCTGGTTTATGAAACTAACTTTAAAATTTAGATAATTTTATACTTTGGTTTAAGAAATTAATCATAATCTTGTTTGTTTCTGTTTATTATTGTTTCTTATGCTGTAGCACATGCTGGCTTACTTTCTATCTTGCCAAAAAGGAAATTAATCTCAACCACTCTTACCGTGTAATCTCCTTGAGGTACTAGTTTGTCTATCAGTAGTTGTTTTAGAATAATATCACACATCTGGGATACTGTCCCAGGTAACGAATGCTGTTTGCTCAGCTCACACTTTCCACAAAAACAGGTCTGAATTAGAGAGCTTTGCAGTGTAACTACTAGGCCAAAATTTTGTGTTTTCTCTTGTCAACGGGTGTTGTAATTCTACAGGTAGTTCTCTCTTCTGTCACTCCTAAAAGGCTTCCAGTCTCCAGCTGCTCAGAGCTTATGTCTGGGAAAGGTTAGCTTGATACTGACACTGAGTTCAGATTTTAAGTGTGTCTTGGATTTTTCTCCAGCCCAAATTCAGGACCAGAGAGGTACTGAAGGATATGGTGAAAAACCAGTGCCATGTAAAGGGAGTCTGTAACGGCTCCTCTGCGAGCACTGAGGAAAAATGGGGGCCAGAGCTCCTCCAGGCTCGCCCAGTGTTGAACATGGTGTATTATTCCCTTACGGATCTGGCAGTGACCTACTCCTGTACAGTCTCTGTGTGATGAAGTAGTACTGTTTCAACTTGTAAGTTAAGGAGCATTGAGCAACCAAGCACACAGACTACTGGTGTAACTATCCATACATTCAGAGCAGGCACAACAAACTCTGATCCTATCAAGAGACGGCAGACATTAATTTCTCCATGCCCTGAAAGTCACCTTTGTATTATCTGGATGACACCTGTGCAAACTTACTGTCACCTGACTCCATTCTTGGACAGGCACAGGGAAAAAACAAACATGTCTATCAGCTGACATAAACTAGACTTATGCTTACATCATCCAAATACTGAAAAAAAGCAGCAGACCCAAGCTACCTTGTTGTGTCCTTCTGGCCTCATGTGTTCCCTAAACAGAAATGCAATCAAAAAAGCCTCACAGTACAGAGGTAGTGGGCCACTGACCAGACGATCTGCCTTTTTCTCTGAGAAGGGGGAGGTAGAAGCACTTATGTGCTGCTTCCCTGTTCTCCCTCAATAATTAAGCAGCTGGTTTTATCCTTTGCTTGATTTTACTGTCAAGTGCATTCACAGCTGGCTTCTGCTGCCTGCAGTAACAAGCAGCAGTATAATAAGCAGTGCATTGCTAACATAAGCATGTTTTATTTTTCTTTACAGGTAACTGTGCTGGTCCTTTTTGCCCTTGCGTTCTTAACGTGTGTTGTATTTCTGGTAGTCTACAAGGTTTACAAGTATGATCACACCTGTCCGGAAGGATTTGTTTTCAAGGTAAATTGCAAACCCATTCTAGAAACACAGGAGAATATGTAATATTCCGTGTTGTTCTAATGCATAACCTTGATTAAGTCATGCTGTACTGCACAGAATTTTGTGATTCTTTTCATAGGTTAGTGTGCTTCCTGCTATGTTTCTTTTTTATTAATTGAGGTTGTACTATTGCACAGTTTTTATTTTGCTAATGCTTAAACATTGAAAATATAGCAAAAGTCCAAACACTGGTGTCCTTCAGACTTCATCTGCAGTTGTCCAGAAAAAGCCCTCATTTATGGCTCATACGGTTTAATGTTGAATGATCTTTCCAAAGTACTGTGTCTTAGAAAATAAGAGAATAATAAAACCCAGAGGAAAAAAAAAATCTGGAATATGTGTCAGAGAAACAGTAGAGTGATGTTCTTATTAAGAGTAGTAGAGTTACATGAGGGTTATTTTTGTAGGAAGAACTTCTTGTTCTAGAACAGTGACCTCTGAGCCCTACTGCCACAGGCCAAAAGTGATGCCAAAAAAGGGAAAACACATTTATTGGAAAAAAATACTGGTTCTAACCAAAAGGGAGGCTCGGCTGACTTCATTTATGTGAGATGGTAGTGCTGGCTCCTCAGCCATGACCTGGGCTGAAAGTCAGAAAATAACATTGATTTCTCAGTTGTAAATTTAGCAGGGTTGAACTTGGCTGTAATTAGATAAGAAAAGTAGCAGTGATGACGGCAGTCTTCCCTCTAATTTTTTAATAATATTTAGTCACATAATGAATCAAATGGGTACCCAGTATGAACTTCAAAAGGAACTACTTGACAATTCAGGATTTCTATCTGTCACTGCAGGCACATAAATATCTTAAAAGAATCTAGTCCAAAATTATAATCAGTGATACCCTGTTGGATTAATTTAGCTTCAAGCATTCAGTTGGTTGCTACTTTCCCAGCAAAAGATACTGTGGTTAGAATACTTGGCTGTAACTCAGGAGATCCAGCTTTAGATTCTGCTGTTGGTTT
This sequence comes from Pachyramphus minor, assembly GCA_013397135.1. Classification (NCBI taxonomy): domain Eukaryota; kingdom Metazoa; phylum Chordata; class Aves; order Passeriformes; family Tyrannidae; genus Pachyramphus; species Pachyramphus minor. Next base: position 351,607 of record VYXB01002620.1, on the reverse strand, counting down.
TTTGTGTTGTCTTAGACAAGCACAGAAACCCTTCTGTGCTCACGTCTTGTGCAACAATAGCCCAACAGCCCTTTTTTCTCCCCTAAACTTTCTCTTGCCATTGAGGAATTTGGAATATGGACTATATGTTCCTACGAAACTTCTTGATGGGTTACTGACTTGACAGGAATAGCCAGTTATGTGCTCCTATGTAAGTCTAGTAACAGTCACCTGCTTCTGCTTCCTTTCACTCTGTGTTGTCCTCTCCTTTGAGTTGCAGCCTTCTGGCTTCTTTTGGCTTTTCTTGCTAGTGTCACCAATATTTAAGAGAAGAACAGTTTCTTAGCTACATTTCAGTTGCACTGAGTCTGGTTGTGTTTCTTTCCTTAGGGTCCTGTGTTTGGACAGAAGTTAGGCAGAATGTCCCATAGCTTGTGCTCTATTTTTAAGGTGCAGCACGTACACAGGGCTATGTTATGGTTACTCTCCTGATGGTTTTTTGGAGGTTGTTTAGAGCTGCTTGATCACATAATGCCAGGAGACATGGCATCTTTGGTAATGTAACTTTAAAAAAGTTTTACAGGATAAACACATTGGCAAATGACACAGGGCCAGAAACTACCAGTGTTGAGATGAATTTTTATTTGCCTGTGCATCTGTTTTGGGGAGAGTCTATGATATGGCACAGTGTGGCACACATGTCCTAGGAGACATGAAGTCTGTCACCTTGTGAGCAATGTCTCAGTGGATTGGCTTCATGCTTAGGTGGACTCAACAACATTTTCTGGCCTGGATGTCCCCAGGTTTCAGATGCTGATATGATTTCCTAGTTAAGGGCAACGGTGTCCCTGCCTCAGGAAGCCTGGTTCTGTAGGAATCTCTGCATAAGGGCTGAGCTACTGCAGCTGAGTCAGACTCGCTGTTCTCTGCTTTGATGCTCTCATACATGGAGCAGTTCCATATGTTTTTGCTGTCCTATGCCTCCAGGACTTGAACGTCTGTTTAAAAATGTGTCACCTTCCTTTGTACAGCAGTCTTAACCTGCTCCAGCCTTAATTCTGTGCTGCTTAAGCTGAGACAGCCCTAGTACTGCTGCTGTGCAGATCACTCCTCTGAGCACTTGTCACTGCCTGTTGGTGAGACTCAAAACCTGAGTGCACTTATGTCCTGGAGGAATTTCTCCAGGACTTCAGTATGCTCTGTACCATATCTGTTACCCTTCAGCTTTTTTTGCCAAAGCTCCTGTGTTCTGTCAGACTTGTGGACAGTACCATGAAGTCATTTCAGTGCATTGGAGACCACAGCATCAGTTAATGTGACAGAAAATACTATTTATAAGTGAATACCACTGGGGTCTTCATGTAAAAGGAACAAAAGGAGTCATCTTAATTCAGCCAGATATAGAATGGCAGCCAGGGTTTTTTCTGGCATCAAGGGCCATAACCCATAACTAATTTCCAAAATTGAAGGGCTGTAAAAGAAAGAAGAGACTGGCAACTCACTGTGGAGCATCCCACTTCCTCCTCATGGCCTTCTTACTTCTCTCACCTGGGAACCATGGAAACAAACAAAAAGGATGGCGAGAAGTGTTCTGCATAGGTGAAAGTCTTAGGCAAGTGCCAGGATAACAATTGGCAGCAGTTCCCATGGCTCAGTCACTGGGTGCTGCATGGCTTGCCTTGATTGGGAACTAAGCAAAGAGGCTGTCCCTGGGCAGAACACAAGGGGCAATGAGTAAAAGGGGAGGTTTTCCCATCTTTTATAGAAGAACAAAATCCTGGGAGCAAAAATGCAGTTAAGATGGAAACTGCTGCATGTTTCTTTAGGCTCTTCTGTCAAATGATGTACGTGTTTGTGTCTACAAAAAAATACCAACCAAAAAACAAAAACCATTACTGAGTCATTTTTGCCTGTTACAAAGCAAATTGCTTCGAAAGGCAACAAAGGATTCTGTGGCATTTTTACGAATGTCAATCTTGACTTGTCTTCAGTTCTAATAATTATATTTGCTTGAATTTCCTTGGCAGATTTCATTAGCTCAATGGATTGTGTTCCTTCCCCCATTTTAAATATTTAGAATTGTGACTACATCCCATGACTGGGCGAAATAATCACTACAAATATGTCTGTGTACTTCTTAGCCATTTATCACATCAGCAGTAGTGTCAGTTATCCCAGATAAGGCATGGATAATACTGCCAGAAGATGGCATGTTGATGTAATTGAACACATGTATCAAATAGCTCTATTCCAGATTCCTGGATTATGTTTTTATAAATCTAGGTGTCAGTCTTGGAGCTGAAAACCTCTGATTTAAACAGTGCTGAGTGGGCACAGGTGCTGCTCAGATGGGGTTAAATCCCTTCTGCTTTGTTGTGCTACTTCAGCTAAACTAAGAGGGAAGATTTGCCCATGCTGCTGCCTTGACAAAACACAATAAATAAAGGGAACCTGGGTGGATGTGGTAACTTCGGGCACTGTTGTGAGTTTGCCACACTTCAAGGCTTCTGCCACACCCGCCGGTTTGAGCCGGTGAGGTGTTGTGTCTGTGGGAGGGCTGTTAGTTTTGTGACAGTGAGGTTTCTTTGAGCCATCAAATATGCCATGTGATTGAATTCCCCAGGGACAGACAGGTTCATAAGACTACATGGGCCTGTTGTTTGGGCAGGTCTCCCTTTTCCTTTTCTACCTTTTGATGCCTTTTTTTCACACTAACATTTTTAGGATGCAAAATTTGTATTAAGCCAAGACACTCTATTGGATCTTCCTCCATTTTGTGCCGTATATGATTTTAACCAGTTGAAACTGTTGTTACTGGTGCTTATTTATGCTCTACTTCTCTTTTTTTTTTGTGGATAAGGACAAAAGTCAATTTGGAAGTAAATGTGGACACAGTTGAGGTAGCATCTGGTCCTAAAACCCATGGAAATTTTGCAAGTGTTTTTGTGCTGAGAAATTTCCAGTATAAAATTTCGTTTGCTGAGCTGCAGAACAGTAGCAGCTCAAAGTTGCTGTGCCATAACACTAAAAATTTTAGTCCTCTGGTGCTGGAAGCAGGAAGACTGAACAGCCTATTTCTTTTTAAAACAGCCAGAGTAGAAATGATTAAACTTATTTTCCTGAAGCTACAGCTACTGACAGCTTACAGAGAGTCAATTCACTTGCTCAGGTGACTGTCCCAACATGCTGAGGTATCAAGCAAGACTGCTTGGACTGGCTGGTGTGGAAAGAAGACCTGCAGAGAGACCCCCTAACCTTCTGGGGCAAAACCTAGGGGGTCACAGTATATGTCCAAGTCATTTTTTTGTTCAGTGCAACCAGCTTCTCTGTAGGCTCTTACTCCACCATCACTGGAACAGTTGCTAGATAAGATCTGTGACAAATGCACTGCACAGGCACACTCACTTTGGGTTTTAAGATGACAGCAAAATTTGGATCCCACTTAGTATTTAACCCTCTAAATCACCTATTTCACTCTCCAAAGCTCTAAGCCTCTAGGAGGTTCTACAGAGTGCTCGTACACTCCTGGGAAATGAAATAATGTAGTCCCACAGTTACAGAGAGCGTTTTGAAAACATGCCATTGGCTACATCTTTCTGATGAAGAGTGCAGTATTTTTTATGTGTGTACACACTTGTGCATTCGCTTGGCCACCCACAGTGTTTTCCTGTATGTCTTATTTACTGGGCTGTAAAACTGTTCATACATTGGCACCAATATATCTGTATTAATTTTCATCTCTTGGACTGCAAACACCATAGTAAATTGCCTAAAGTTAATCTAATGGTAGGATACAGACAGCTGTAGTTGCAAACCAAACAGTTGGAACTAAGTGGGCAGGAAAAACCAGAAAAATATGGCTGGAACTAGAGACTGAAAAGTTTAAAAAATAATTTTAGGCAAGCATGTTACGCTAATTATTCTGGCATATAAACTCAGATTGGTTTTCCTGGCAAATACATAAATAGTTTAAGGAGTGCAGGGAAGAACATTTTGAACACAGTAGGACAACAACTGTAGTTAATTGCTTTATATTGCATCTTGACTCACAGAATGTGACTGTTGGCTTAGACTAAAAGGAAACGGAGCAAAAACCCCTAATCTGCTGCTGGTGTGTGTGTGGCTGTATCTGTAATCTAAGAGATGGATTTTCTTTTCAGAATAATCAGTGCATTCCAGCTGGGTTGGAAAACTACTACTCTGAGCAAGACTCCAGCGCTCGAGGGAAATTTTACACAGTCATAAACCACTACAACCTGGCCAAACAAACCATCACGCGCTCCGTGTCTCCGTGGATGACGGTATTGTCAGAAGAGAAACTGTCTGAACAGGAGACTGAAGCTGCTGAGAAATCAGCTTAGTATGATAAGCAAATTATTAAAAATATGTAATTTGAAGGTAACTAAGGGACTTCAAGGAACTTTTCATTGAATATAACTATGGATAATTTAGAGGTTACTCATGTTTATGGTGCAATTGCTTCCGTTTGCTGATACTGCTTTGCAAAAAAAAAAACAAAAAACAAAACACCAAAAAAAAACCAAAACAAAAACTTGCTGCAGAACATTCATGGGCATAACCCCAGGTGCATATCAGCATTGCTGTAGAGCTTTGACACCATTTTCAATGTTAAAAAAAAAAAATAAATCCAATGTTAGATATGTTCTTGCAGTTTATTGGTACTGATAGATTTCATCACTGGATTTTCAGGGCTTGGGCCTTAGATAAATGATGTGTTCTGTTGTCTGAACAGATACTTAATTTATTATGTTTTTTAATTCTTTGTCATTTTGCAAACTGAAACACCCCAGCCATAACTAGAGTGATCTCTTGTTTAGCTGAAAGGTGTAAGTAATATTTAGTTTGGGCTCAAGCAAGAACGATAGTCAGCACTGATGTTGGGGGCGTAATGTAATGACTTGTATGGAGAAAGAAACTGTCAGGTTGCATTTTTCCTTACGTTTCCTTTACTGTTGTTTATTTGTAAGTGATAATGAAGTTCTCTGCAACAAGGCATGCTCAATGTTTTTTTATTGCTGTCAACAGGATTTAACTGCATTTCCACTGTGGCTTTAGCATCTTGGTAAGGATGTGCACTGAAACACAAACTAGATAGACGTTATGGAAAAACACGGACAGTTTTAGTGGTGGGTGTTGAGGCTAGTGTAAAAACTATACAGTTCAGGATGTTCTAATGAGAAATGACATCTTTTGATGATCTTTTGATCATACTTCAAGAGTACATGTAGTCTACTATGTCATTTGTTGGATACAACTGAGGGAGTAATATGTCTAAATTTTCTCTTGTATTACATTCACATTTTCCCTTTTTATTAATTAGAGCTTTCTGTTTATGTCTGGTTTGCAGTTTGATACTTTTTAAAACACAGAGCATCACAAGTGAAACAGTAGCGTATTAGATACCACAACTGGCTGTTTTAAAGCTACATGTGAAACTGAGTGAAGAGTAGAACTGTTTGTGTATGGCTTGGGAGGGGAAAAGACATAGAAGAACATAGTATTGTGGATGCACGTTAAAAGTTTCATTGTAATTACAAACTTACCTATTCTTTGTGTGAAATCATGTTTTCATTTTTATTATAAATCTTAAATATACATTACAAAAAGACATTAATTTAACATACAAAGTAAGTGTGTGAAGCATCTAGGCAAGCAAGTCACCTTTTTGTTCTTGTTACTTGAATGGGACAAGGGGTAGTGGACATGTCAAAAGTTCCTTTTTAGTTTTGGTAGGGTCTATTAAAAAATTGAAAGGGAAACATCAGTATGGGCTGTTTCTCATGATCAGTAGTAGAAAAAACATGGTCAGCTCTACTGTTTCTCTCCAGAAGAATTGCTTTATCAAGGCCTTTCATTCCAATACAGTAAAAATAACCATTATGACTCAATGCTCAAGGCTCGATAACGAAATGTGCATCACACAATGCAGCTGCAAAAGGCTGTTAATATATGAAGTCATCATGGTATGTGGAATGCATCAAAAGCAATAAATTATGTGCCAGTTTTTTTCTTTGCATTTAAAAATATCAAGCTTATGTTAAGATCTTCAACACATACCATGTTCGCAATTTTTAACAGGCACCTGCTTTACTGAATGTAATTAATTCACATGTAACTTTTGACATTTTCACTCTGTGCAGAGTAAAGAGTAAGAATGATGCTGCTTGTTGCATATCATGTATAGAAATATACATTTCAGAAGAGATACGAAAACACACACATTTCATCCCAATGTATTTACAGAGGACATTCAGATATTACAGGATGGAAAGATCTATTCCCCAAGACTGTCTTACATAGAAATGATTCATGATACATCTCCTCCCCTTAAATTTAGGACAATAAAAATTTTAATGCACAAGTAAATACTGATGAGAAACAACTTCTTTTTCTCCTCGTAACAAGAAACAATAAAAATTAGTAAGCCTTAAAATCTAGGAGAAGCAGATAGCTTATGCTTCTTGAAGTCAAAACTATTTTTCCTCTGATTTAATAGAAGGGAGTTTATTGATTCTTATCTACAGCTGGTTTTGAGGTATTTTTGTTTTGTTAACAAACTGCTCCCAGTTTTAGTACTTTGACTTTAATATTGTCTATTCTTTGGCTTTGTTCCAGCATCCCAGAACTACTGTTTCACTGCACAATCTGTCTGTGTTGTATTCTCTCTTTTCACCTAGAAGTAAACCTCTTTAGTTGACTCCTTATCATTATTGCTACTATTAAATCAAGCTGATTTCTCAGTCAAGTAGTTTCAAAGGATTAGAAGTAGAGGTTATAGATGTGCAAAGTGGTCACTGTGTACTGAAATGGTAAATAAATGCCTGAGAGAGTGTAGATACTTCTGCACAGTAACACTTTTCTCTTGCTCTGGGATGGGAGATGGACTTTCAACATCACAGATAGGTGGCTGTGACCACTATTGTTATTTTTTCTTCTGTTAGCTCTGCTCCAGCTTGTAGCTTTCTTCCCAGCCCTTTTAAAGAGTGTTCTCTGAAGGATTAAGTGTGGGTTTATATTTGACTAAGGGATTTAAAATGAATGCTATCACTTCCCTCTGCCCTAATGGATACATGCACACACTTATTTATTGGAAAGTATTTCCATCATAGAGGTATGAAAAAATGCATAAAATATGTAGGTATGCCATATACCTAACTCCATTGAAAAAAAAGTCAGAAGTTTTACAAACAAAGCATACAGACAACAGTATGTTTAATTATCATACCAGTCCAGGAAAAGCAAGGAAAATGAACACATCACAAGGAAGAATAGGATCCATACTCTAAATCCAGCATTGTTTTTGATGGCCTGTGAGGAAAGGGTTATCCCTGTTACTATCACCAGTAAACACACAGAATTTCAGCCATGGCAACCCAGGATGCCTGTTATTGGCATCACCCTTCCCTCCCACAAGAGAAGTAACATAATTTGCCCTTAATTTCAGGTAAATACAGGTCAGATAGGCTGTACCTCTTTACATTTATCAGTGAAGTCACACTCAAAATTTTCAAATCATACATTTAAAAATAAAAAGAAAATCCCAAGATCCCATGCAATGGAACTCAAAACATTAAGAACTGCATCAAAAAGTACATGCTTCTAGATTAGTGTCAAGTTCCAGAAGTGAAATTCCATGATTAGAAGTAAAAAGGCCTTCATCTTTCTAATAAACATCTGAATTGAAACAAACAAATGAAACCCCAACAAAACCAAACAAAAAAATGCTTGACACCTATGGAGATTCATGTAGCACAGTGAGTGCTCTCACACCAAGTATTTTTCTAGTATTCTCCTTCCCAAAATTGAGACCAGCATGTACCAGGGGACTTGGTTTTTGCTCTCATTTTTCAGATTTACAGATGGAAGATTTTTTTTTTACATTGTACAAACATTCATGTGAGTGACAAAGTTTTGTATTTAGCACCTTTTGCTACTGTTTCTCAGTGTGGTTCAGAAAATATAGTTCTACCTAAAAATGTGAAAAATGAAGCAAAAAACCCTTCAGTCCTTGCCCCATTAGATGCACTTTTCAGGAGAGCAGGGCAGTAAATAACATCCTTGAGATACCTTTTCTATGTGCTCTCAGGAGGGAGAAGAAAGAACTGAGCCATTTACTCAATGGCCTAATTTAGGAATTCTGTTTTTATTGAAATCTCAGTTACTGAAAGAAAACTCCCTTTCCTTCTAATTAGTAAGACAGTGGAAGTGATTTGTTTACTAGGAACATGTGAGAAATGCTTAGCATTTAACTCTACTTTCAACCATTCCGCACTGTCTTTTATTGTAGTCTGCAATTTCTGCCCTCTCCCTTTTTTTCTAAACCAACTTCACAGGTGCTTAAATGCAAGCCAGGTGACCTTCATGTTTAAAAAAACTGATGAGGCCGAGTAGATTTCTGCAGACCTGTGTGCTGTTCAGATCATGGTTAGAACTAATGAGAACCTCAGCTAACTTGTGCAGTTTTCCCAAACCCATGTCCTGACACCCCAGCACCCACTGCGCCAGTCCTGTGGATGAGCTCTCACGTGCTGTTTAAAGCAACACTTGGGAAAAACTGAAAGTTAAGAGAAACAAGTGAGTTTAAAACACAGCTTCAGGACATTACCTCTCGTATGTCTTCGTTGCCTTCTTTGATATTCTCTGTTGCGCCCACAACTAATTGATGGATATTGTCAATATCAGTTTCCTGTTTAAAAAAGAAATAAAATTGATTAACAGTAATGAATGTTAGGAAAAAACCAATTCCAAGCACTTGGGGAACAAGCAGAACTCAAAAATAAAATCAAATCTGGTATTACTAACATCTTTGTTTCATTGATGCAAAGGTACAGAGTAATTACAATTAAGTTGTAATTTCTTTATCTGTGATTTTATGAGCCTGAATGGAGACCACCAAGATCAGTAGGAAGTCTCCCATTTATCCAGAATCAAATTTAACCTGTCTGGTATTTCCCACCTCTTTTGGAAGACGTGGCAAAATTTCCAGAAAGGAGGTTATTAAATAACACATTTAACAGAACACCAGTTCTGAGGCAGAGGAACATCCTAACACATATGTTGTGTTTTCCATTCCCAGTACATACTAATAAGTAACAACAGTGAATATCTTGATTTTGAATTTGAAAAACAAACAAAAATCTTCCTTCACATTTGCGCCAAAGATTCATTAATTTACACATTGCATGCAAGCAAGACCAAAATATCCCCAAGAAAATCTTCAAGCTGTATTTGCTGCTGCAGTATTAAAATACACTAACCTGTTGCAAGACTTTCTCAGTGAATATCTCTTGTAGTCTGGAGATTTCCACCACTTTTCCTTCAATTTGTCTTGGCAAAGAAAAGAAATATTCCATTAGAAACTAAGTGCAGACATGTCTTGCTGTCGCAGATTCAGACTCTCCAGCTTGGTAAGCAGCTGTTCAGGAGGCCACTGTTTTGTCAGCCATCAGTGGGGCAGCACTAGCCTGTGATCAGGGCTTGGACATTCCTGGTTGGAAAACAACCAGCCTATAGAGATGCCCTGGAAAAAGTGCTCAGCGAGCTGCCTTCATGGCCAGGGGTTCACCTGTATCTCTTCTTCCATCTCATATAACAACATCCATGGTGGGCCCTAAGCAGTTGATTTTGATGTGTCCTCTTTATATGCTACTATGACTACACCTGGAATTCACCTTGCCTAGGACTAATAATCCAAAAGTCAGTTTCTAGCTCGAGTAGCTGTTCAGGTGTTCTGCACACAGCAAGGGAGGGTGAACAGTGCTGCTGTAAGCACAGCCAGGTCTCTGCACAGGGTCAGCGATGGCACCTCCCCCACGGCTGTCTGTGTACGCAGCAGACAGCAGGACAGGAGTGGAAAACCTAGTATTTTAAAACTTGGGTAAGGGAGAATGTAAACTTCCCAAATTTAACCAGTACTATTCTGGGTAGTTTGTGTGACCCTCAGAATCATCCTTTACACTCTGGGACAGCACACAGCGCCTTTCCTGGGCACTCCTGTTTCGTCCCACCACCTCCCACATCACTTCAGTTGGTGCAAGCAGATGTCCTGCAGCCAGTACACTGTGCATCGGTGTTGTCCAGGTCACAGGACCGGCATGTGCCCCAGTCTGTTGAGTAACAGAAAATTGTACCTGACTTCATCGAAGAGATTGTTCATTTCACCAACAAGTCTCTGGTTCTCCTGTTCAAACTGGAAAAAGGGAGGAAATGATACACATGAGTTCAGATGCTTGGACTGGGGGACCTTTCTTAATGCCCATGGCGATCAGTCAGCTCCCTCCCTTTCCTTGCCATCCATTACAGTATGTCTGAGCTAAAACAATCTTAAAGTTACTCAAGTTACTTTGCAGTAAGAAATGATATAGTGGATGAATCTGTCCTTTCTATATTATTTTAGAAATTTTAGTGGAGAAATCTTTCATGCTCATGAAAGCATGTGATTCTCTTCATGCCATCTTTGCACTGTCCACATTGATGTACTGCCGGTGGAATGAAGTTTAGGAGCCTTTAGATTTTGCTGCAGTATGAAATACTTTACAAATGCATTGCCTTTAGTTATTCCAGAAGAGCTCTTCCATTTAAAACTCATGAGCATTTAATGAAACATTTAAATATATTGTTAGCACTGCATTTGTCAAATACAGGCATAAATAGAAGGCTTTGTGCAGGAAAATAAGCTTTGGCTTTTCAAGCGTACCTGACTCTCAGATAATTTGGGACTCATTACAGAACAAGTGACCATGCAGCAAGTATGATGACAAGATTTTCAGAAACAAAATCTGCACAGCCATAATACTGGAGAGAAGGGTTTTCCATGTCCCATGGACACCATGTGATGAGGGCTGTTTTAGCATTAGGACACAGAGCTGGGATTTTGTCGTGGGTTACCCAGGGAATCAAAACCTTTTTTCTCGAACTCCCCCCTTCACACAATTACTATCAGTTGAGAGAGGTTTTATCCAGACAAAACAGAGGCTTGACTTAAGGGATATAATACTAAGATTTATTACTAGAAAGATATAAACTAAGAAAATCACACGCACTACACCAGTACTAATTAAACTTAGCTTATCTTATGGAAATAACATATATTATAACACTACTACTTAACTTATAACACTAAACTAATTAAACTAACTTATGAATAAAAAGAATATCAGGTTGCTATATACAAGTTTAGTCTCTTTTCCGTGTGGGGAGTTGGACGGTTGGCCAGCTGCCAGATGTAACAAAAGCATTTCTCCTAGCTTATTCCAGTCTAAGAGAAAGGTATCTTCCTTTGGNCTCTCTGCCGAAGCTGGAATCCTTGCAGCATGTTTCAGCTGGGCAGTTTTCTCTCTGAAGTTTGTTTCTGTTACACATCCCGGCTGGAGAGACTTCATACCTGCCGCCGGCCCAAGGCCGGGGGAGAGGGCCTGGCCCCCCAACTTGGGGGCTGCTGCCCCTCTCCTCACATGGCAGCTGAATTCTTACTGCAACACACACCTTCTCTTCCGTTTTCTTAAATATGTCATTAGCAGAGGCGTTACTATAACTTTTGATTGGCTTTTTCTCCGGAACTATACCTGGGCCTGACCATTTCAGCCCAGGGGGGGCTGGTAACCCACGACAGATTTTCATTTCAAGGGGCCTGCATGAGTTTGGTCTTGGGGTCTGAAAGCCAAGGGGGCCTGCAGCTCCGTGCTCACTGGCCCCAGCCACTCTTGGGGAGCTCTGCGGCCTGTCCCCACTGAAAGAGTCCTGCCATTAGGGACAGCAGAGCACTTCCTCTGGGAAGGGTCACAACAGGGCCCAATTTTGGAGGAGGGAGGGGAAGCTTATTCAAGGTGTCCTAGCAGTTCTCTAGGGCCAAAGCCTCAGTAACAGGTGGCCCTTCATTGTACGGACACAACTGACCAAGTCTTTGCACTTCTCTCACAAAGCTGAGAAAGACCTGTCTTGTGCAGCTACACAGAAAGGACACAAAGGATACACATTTCTCCTGGAACCATTACTGCTACGTGCCTCTGGCAAACCCAAATGAGACACATTGCAGTGTGAGTGCCAGAAAACAGGATTCAGAATGCAAAGAACTGGACACTGGAGCTGTGCAAGACAGTGAGCCCTGTTCCAGTTCAGTTAATCTCCCCATTTTGAACTAGCCTACATAACACACTCGCATAATTCAATCACGTTACAGTTTCATTAGCAGTAAAAGTGCAGCAGTCCTCTCAGCCACCTGGCAAGGACTCATTATCCTTCTGAAGGCAGAGCAGAGTGCTGTCAAAGATGGAGATGCCAGCAGAGCAGCACTGCTTACAGCTCCAACCTGGTTCTCAGTCGGTGCAACAGGAATTGCTCGCAATCCGAGCACATACCTAACAAATGGCAAGAAAAGGGGGCACTGCCCAAAGACAGTAAGATTTGAAAAATACAGTCCCGAGCAAGAAGCAAAAGAAGGGAGAGGGAAAAGATCTGAATCCCAAAGCATTAGGGTTACACCAAGGGTTGTGTTAGAACAGTGAAAGGCAAATGGGCACTTTTCTTTCAGAGCAGTGCTACTGAAATAGCTGAAAATAAAGCATTTCAAAGTAATTTAAACAACACAGTCATGAAGATGCAAAATGAAAATTAGTGGGTATGACAGACATTTCACCTAACCCATTGCTTTTCTCACAGAGTCATTCTGTAGGAGTACATACATTTACATGGCCACATTTGCTGAGATCTTTGGCTCCCCACTGTGACCCCCCCCACCCTGCCCCAATCCTGCCACCAGCATCTCTGTCCAGGTCTTTGTAAGATCCTCCTTATACAGCTTGTGCAACACCTTGTGTGCATTGCTTCAGATGCTGATGTGGGCATCCCCTGAAATGACCCAGAATGTTCCAGCTGAAACTTCTACCCAATCAAATACTAAGTGAAGAATAAAGCATGTACACTACTGAGCATGCAAATGATCTAGTCAAAATCATGAGTGAAAATTATCAAGTGCAGCCACTGAGGAATTTGTCCTGCTCCGCCCTCTCCCTACAAGTCCTAAACAAGTGCTGCTTGTCTGATTTCACAGTATGACATTTTAGCTCACTAACCACTTCTTCCTCCTGAGTTTTCTGGGAGATTAGTAACCTGAATCCCACCACAGGACCAGACGAGATAGAACTGGCTTAAGGGAGAGTAGAGAGTTGAGCAAGGATTCTGCACCGGCACAGAGCAACCCAGAAAAGTAGGTTCATCTACAGAAAAGTGGGAAATTGAGAAAAGGCAAGGCACCTTTCACAGCTTTCACCTTTATTCCCTCCATCACCTCCCACACCATTGCCACTGTCCCCCACACTTGGTGCTGTAACATTTTTCGTCTTGCTTCAGGCCCATCAGAGAAACAGTACCTGACTCTCTGTAAGGAGCATATTAAATGTCAACCTGCATGCCTTTAAGGTGAAGTTGTTACTGCTAAAAATCAGAAATTTGTAGATTTAATCTCACAGAAGTGAGTGTTGATGACAGATATGTGTTTGAAGAAGAGTGAATCTCATAGAAAAAGGTTTAGTTTTTCTGACATGGGCAATTTATGTCATGAAGTATAAAGAAAAATTACTTTTTATTTCTTTAACATACAGATTTCTTTTTGTGCTAGAGGTTCACTGTCTACCTGATTGGCAAGAACAGCTTTCTCTCTTTGGTTAAAGGATTCCAGAGAGTCTAAGAGGAGGGTACTGTCACCTGCACTGTGGCATAGAGGCCTCAGGGAAGGCGTCCAGGCCCATGAGCTGAAGGGGAACAGAGCAACATACTGCACAGTTCCCTGAAGTCCCATTGATTTCCACTCTAAAGATCCAGTGGCTTTTTTAAATAAGAAAATACCAGTGTTGCAAGTCACTGCTGTCTGTAGTGACTCCTCCTACAGAGCAGACTATTTGTTAAAATATAATTGCCTAAAATACAGTGGTATTTACTTCACAGCGGTAGATGGCTAAAGGTGTGTCATCACTGCACTCCTTTATGTTCACACCATTTTATGTCTGGTTTTGGCAAAGTCACCTCACAACAAAGACAAGGAACACTGGTGAGGCCACACCTGGAGTACTGTGTCCAGTTCTGCGCTCCTCAGTTCAGGAAGGACATTGAGGTGCTGGAACAGGTCCAGAGAAGAACGACCAGGCTGGTGAAGGGACTTGAACACAAGCCCTATGAGGAGAGGCTGAGGGAGGTGGGGTTGTTTAGCCTGGAGAAGAGTAGGCTCAGGGGAGACCTCATCACTCTCTACAACTACCTGAGAGGAGGTTGTAGCCAGGTAGGGGTCGGTCTCTTTCTCCCAGGCAACCAACAGTAAGACAAGAGGGCACAGTCTCAAGCTCTGCCAGGGGAGGTTTAGGTTAGATATCAGGAGGAAGTTCTTTACAGAGAGAGTAATCAGGCACTGGAATGACCTGCCCAGGGAGGTGGTGGATTCTCTGTCCCTGGAGGTGTTCAAGAAAAGACTGGATGTGGCACTCAGTGCCATAGTCTAGTAACTGTAGTGGTAGTGGATCAAGGGTTGGACTTGATGATCTCAGAGGTCCTTTGCAACCCATCTTACTCTATTCTTTTCTAACAGAGCAGTGAAACAGAGCCATGAGATCTAGTGCTGCCATGACTGGTTGCTCCTTAGGTGACTAAATGGGGCCACCAAGCTGTAATTGTTTTTCTGACTTCCGTAAGGATAAGTATTTCTGAAAAATATTCAACATCAGAAATTCCCTATTTTGCTGCCTTAGTAAAACTGAGATGACAACTAATTCAGAAGACAAATTTTTAATAAAGAAACAGTGAATGATTTTAATCCCTTACAAATAGCACAAATCCACTTGAGAAAGTATTCTTTAAAAAGCCCCTTTGATACTTAAAACCCTCCACTGGCACAGACTACCTTCTAAACTGTGAAATGATCTTTGCAACTTGAAATCGTGGCTGCTGAAGCGCTTGGCACAGACAGCAGTTAAGATACGCTAAAACAGTCAATTGAACAAAGGGTTAGAGCACTGAACACATCATATACCAATGTGTCACAAAGGGATTTACATGATGGAAACATAAAACCAAGCTCTAGCAGTCAGTATAGCTCATAGATTTATGGCTTACTGAAGTCGCTTCTTTTATGACAGTGAAATATTCTGTTACCAAAATATAGCATAAACTGACAAACTGCTTAATATATGGCTAAAAATCTAATGCATAAAAGAAATAATTACCACTCTTTTTTGTTATCCCATGAAAGAAATCATTAGATATGCTGTTCCTGAATTTAAGACAAAATGAACCAAAAAAAGATAGAGAAAAGCAGATATTTTCACAACTGTAAACGTCAGAGCCAGATTTTTTCCCAGTCAATGCAACCAGAAGATATCTAATCACAGGAACTATAAAAACCCTTAATACACATGTACTCAGAGTTATAAACTGAAATTTATTGTGCAAATCAAGCAATAACCTACAAACATTTTGAACAATGTCAGGCTCTCTCCTGAGGATAAAATACTGATAGAAATTGCTGCTCTAGCAATATGACAGTGCTTTAATTCATTATTTTATCTACAGGAAGGATCACAGAACCATGACTGAGATTTGTTAAGTATGATTTGACACAACATATCCCAATTTAAAACCAACACAGCAGTTGTGTAACCTACCCTCTTTATAGAACTGTTTAGGATGGAAAAGACTTTTGAGATCAAGTCCTATTATTAAGCCAGCACTGCCAAGATTGTCCCTAAGTGCCATGTCTACATGTCTTTTAAATCCCTCCAGGGTTGGTGACTCCACCCTGGGCAGCCTGTTCCAGTGCTTGACAACCCTTTCAGTGAAGAAATTTTTCCTAAGATCCAATCTAAACTTCCCCTGGGGCAACTTGAAGGCATTTCGTCTTGTCCTGTCATTGTTTTCTGGGAGAAGAGACCAACTCCCACTTGGATACAACCTCCTTGCAGGGAGTTGTAGAGAATGATATGGTCCTCCCTTGAGGCTCCTTTTCTCCAGGTTAAACACCCCCAGCTTCCTCAGCCTCTCCTCATAGGACTTGTGCTCCAGACGCTACACCAGCTCTGTTGCCCTTCTCTGGAGATGCTCCAGCACCTCAATGTCCTTCTTGTAGTAGGGGGTCCAAAACTGAACACAGGGTTCAAGGTGCGGCCCCCTACAAATACAGGGGGACAGTCACTGCCTTAGTCCTGCCGGCTACACTAATGCTGATAACAAGCCAGGATGCCATTGGCCTTCTTGGCCACCTGGGCACACTGTTGGCTCA